>CCAG010019475.1:0-26413 GCA_001077435.1 Glossina morsitans morsitans | reverse complement strand
TATGTAAGTATAGTATATGGTCTTTTGTATCGTTGTTTTTTTTTTTTTTTTGGCATTGTTGCTGTTGTTGTTGTTGTTATTATTTTTATTATTATTATTATTATTTTTGTACAACATTAGATATACAATATTTTCCATTTGAAAATGCACAAATTCCGATTTTCAATTACCATTATTTTGTCAAAACATATTCGAATTCACTATAATAGAAATGCTTTACTTGCTTCACTCGTTTTCCCCGTCCGGCCGTTCTGCTCACAACATTTTATGCTCTATCTGTTCTATTCAATTAATGTAAATTTTCTAATCATTTTTGCATATTTGGTACAACAATCATTATTATTAGTACATTTATAAAGTTATATATATTTGTACGTATGTCAATATTTATGCCTATATATATATATATATATATATATATATATAAATGCGTGTGTGTATGTGTATGTGTGCGTGTATGTTCTCATGCATGGAAATGTTGATTTTTTTTATTTGTTTTTTTTTTTTTTTATTATTTAAATCGTGTGCACATTTACTGTAATTTGTTATACATATTTCTATGTTGTGTTGAAAATGTCCGATGTGATTTGCTTTGCTTTGATTATACCTGTATGTCAGTGTATGATGGAAAACTTTAATGTGTGTAGTTGTCCTATATGTATCTATATGTATATAAGTATACATACATACATGCACACACACACAAACACACACACACACACACACATATATATATATATATATATATATATATTTATATGCATATATTTATATATATATATATATGCATGTAAATATTTATATTTATATGCACATGTGTCTACTGACTGGTGTACGCACACCAAATGACAGTTGCTAACATTAAATGCCAAAATTATATATTCTTAAACATATAATTTTGTTTATGAGAATTTTTGTTATTAAAATTAGTAACAATTTAATTTAATATGATTTTCAATTTATATTCAATATATTACGGCATCCAGAAATTGTGTCATTTATAATCCATTAAAATTGGATAATTGTTAATTAAGTTATTTCAAATTTTATTAATTTCATTAATTTCACAAAAGTGCTACGGGTGCTATGGATGCCGCATTCATGATAACATTTCTACGAATATTGCTTCCATTAATATTATTTCAAATTAAATCTAAAGCAAAGGTCAACCAAACAATCATACACCGATATGATAATCAAATTAAATTGTGAATTAAACTAAAATAATAGGTCTTTTAGTTTAAAATCTTTTGATACTTCAAAGTGGAATTTTATATAGCTCTGCAGGTATTATAAATTCAATGATTATACAAAAAGGATAATACGGCATCAAAATAATTGTGCTATGTATTGCGTCGTACATAACTTTACAATAGTTTTTCATCGAAGAGCAGTTAAAATCTCTACACCCCATGCTCCTTATGGCATGCTCAACTTTACAAACTTGATAAAATAGGAAAACTGTTTACTTTAGACTTAGTGCACCTAAACGCAGGCGTAACTCATCCTTATCACTACATCTTAACCGGCTATGACAGCAGTCCGCCTTTTCACGTAAATGAAAACTCAACGTTATGCAATTATAAAACTATATATAAAGAGAGAAAACAGACTCAGAATGTTTTACATACCTACGCCAGATCCAAGCTTTGAAAAAATACCAAATTCAACCCCTGAACAGCTTGGAACCAAGCTAATGCCGTTATTGAGTAGTTAACGTTTATATTACATGATGTTCGTAATAATAGCTTTGGAGATAACATAACATGGCCAGAGCATTAAAGAAAAGAACTACACTACATAACGATACTACATAAGTGCGCGCTGTGTGCTTACAAGCAGTGCGAGTGCACCTTTCTAGATTTCAGCAAAAACATCAGAAACAACAGGAATGACCACGGCCAGCAATTATAGTAGTGACAACACGCGTTACAACAACTGTCATTAAAAGAACAACAACGATAAAGCAAAAACTAGCAAGAACAAAAATAACAGCATCTACACTGCAAGAGCAGTACAGACTACTGTAAAAATCGTCTTTTCTTTCTGTTCCTGCTGTTTAGTTGTGTCAATTCGCTTAGAATCCTTCAAAAACATTGCTGGTTTTTAACTTCAATCAATGTCTTGCATTGAGATTTGAATAAAGGTGTAAGAGCAGCGAAAACCAATATGTTTTTGTGACGCAAACCTAACAAAGCCCTTTAATCCGACTAACTGGAGTTCCATTCGCATTTAAGTATACATTCGATATTACGTTCTTCTGTCTTTTAAATGGCGCGTTAATACACGATGGCTATAGTAGTGTGGACAAAGGTTTGTCCTGGGTCCGCTTCTTTCAAATACCAATTTTACATTGCGAAGAGAGTTCCGCAAAGGGCGGAGACTTTGCAATCTCCGATTTTCTACCTTACATGACTACAGCAAATATGTTTAAGTTCTTCTTATTTCTTTATTTTTGAATCATAAATTTATTACTCTTACGCTTATCATTGCTTTTATTTGTTGAGAATGTCGCTATGTAAATGTTCATTTTACTGGCTTCTCTGGTGAAATAACTTGGTCTTATCTGGCAGTAGCAAAACTGCTGCAATATCTTCCGAATAGTTAATGTCTTCGGAGTTGCGATTAGAGATTACAATTCAAGTCCTAGTTTTATTAATGAATAATCTTTCCTTTCCGGCTATGCATAAATGACGAAAGTGTACTTGACTAAGGATACTTGCTTTGATAATTTGCGTTCAAACTTCAAACACAGTATTAACATATGTTATTTAATAAAGAATAACTTTTAAAGGGTTCACATTATATTCTCAGCTGTCAGTCCTGGTTAAGTAAAGACAATTTCTTTTTTTTTGGTTACGCTTTAATTGAGTAACAATGCGTGGACTTGTTTGCTGACCAATTGAAAATGGCCTGATTGTGGTTTTTAATCAATGTCAACGCTATTCTCAAACACTTATATGATATCGTTTTTCGAAAGATCGTCTGGATCACTGGGAATGTTTGAAACGCACTCCAGACTGTTCGGCCTTGGTACAGTTATGGTACTCGCAGACGGTGAACGTAAGGGCAATATAATTTCATTTTAGATCTGTTATACGATTAATTGAAATTATTTTTTGTTTCATTTTTCTTAATTTAAATTAAGTTTTATATATAAATATGTTTTTCCGACATCATTCTATATGCAAATATTTTTAATGAAAAGTAATTTGTTAAATATGTTGTAATTTTTTTGTTTATTTTTTGTATTTTACGTTTATTACAGAAATTCACAACATTCTCGACCGTCACACTAAGTCTTTTTGTGGGACTAGTCATATTAAGTGAGTATGAGTAATAATTTTCGTTATATGCATTTTACTATCCCCCATGCTTTTCAAGCAAGTGTAACTTTGTATGTGTGCATGCGAAAACAAAAGCAGAAATGAAAATTGTGTGCTTATGAATTGCAAAGTAACATGAGTAGCAGTGCAATAAATACATTGTACGAATGTACAGTGTATGCAGCAGCTATTGAAAGGTACGAAAGGAAATATTTATGGATATAAGATTGACTGCATGTAAATGTGTCCGTAAATATTGGTTTCAAAGTTAAAATTAGGAAAGTTACTAAAAATATACAAAATGCATAAAGTCGGATTATGCATTAATATGTTCACTTAGTTCGTACATGCTTGTGCATATATTTCCATGATCGCTATAAGAGTTTGCAAGCAGGTTGCTTTTAACAATTGATTTGTCTATTAAATGCTAGAAGGACATTTCTGTTTGTGTTTTTTTCTAAGAAAACATTCAAAGTTAACTGACGGGCAGTCTTTGGTCCACCTGTGCCTTTGTCTGTTGTACGGTAGAAACCGTATCACTACATTTTAGTGCATAGATTTAAATAAATTGTGTAAATGACTTCATATGACTTACATGTCTTCCTGGGTGTATCTCAGGTGACCTATAGCGACATATATCTCCACACTTTCATGTATATAAGTAATTATCTTGCGTTCTAAGCGAGCCTACGGGGATGGGTATTCAAAATTCGCTTTAAGACAAGCTCAGCTATTTTTTCTTACCAAATATTTTTCTCTCTTTGTATTTTTTTCCTTTACTTTTATTTCAGTCACAAGACTTGGTTCAGCATGGCATGTTGCAAATACAACAATTATAGCACCATACAAAGCATTCTCGCGTGAGAAATTGCCCGCTCGCATAGGTACTCATATTGGCTTAATGCATGTCAATGTAACATTGACTGGTAAGTTATATATTCAACTAAAATTTATATATACCGCAAGACCGCATACGTTAACGTAGGTATGATTCGGTGTCTCCGCATGTTTGTATTTCCATAAATTACTATTATTTGCTTTTGCTTGATAAAAAATATATTTTTTTATTTTTCATTTACTTTAGTTTCTGTTGACTTTAATGAAATAATAAAGAATGAGTTTTTTTTTCCTTTTTAAATCAATATCCGTTTAACCTATTGTTGTTATTGTTATCATTGCTATTAAATCACTTAATAATAATTATTTTGTTATCTGTCACGCAGGAAAATTCGTGTTGTATCAAAATTATCGGGCTTCCGTTCATATAATTTTAATTATAAATTTCAAAATTTCTATTCATATATACATATGCGCACATCTACACATATCACATGCATAACAATCTTAAGTCTATTGATGATTATCTTTCCTGAAATCTTTTTTATTGTTCACTGTACGTTCTATGGTCTTTTGGTTGTCAGTGTTATCGTTAGCTTGAAAAACAACAAAAAAAATTGTTTTTTTTTTTTATGCATATCATTTATTTAAGATCTTTCAATTACCGAAATGTTTACTTGCCACCAAGCAATCATAAATGCAAACAACAGCAAAAACGACGGAACAACACGAACAACAGCAGTCATAATAACAGCTACGCTGCCAGGCTTTCAATTTGTCTTTACTTACCTACTATACCTGCCAAAGATTGGTGTGATCATTTCATCACATCATTGATGACTGGCCCTACTAGAGATTGCCGATATTATTCATAACGTTCTTTAACAGCCTGTGAATAGTTTTGCTTTCAAGTATTCGAGTTCTTGCGAGAACTTTATATACGTAATATACCGTGAGTAGCATAAGTAGCCGAGTAGATAGGAATTCATGTTAACCTGATCTCCGTCTCAGCGTACGCAGGGCTAAATGTCACTGCGGCCGAAAATACTTGGCCGTATGCTACAATAATTGCTCTGTTGATTGGACTTGCATCCACTAGAATTTTATGTCAATAGAATTGCCAGGGACTAGAAAATTGTATAAATTAAAACGCTTGCAAACATGCAATGCACATCCATCATTGATGCGCCAACACGAGCTGTGAGCTGTGCCACCATAATATTTGCTGCGTAACTGAATAGATAAGAATCGCAACCGCCAGGTCTACGTTCGATTGCGTAAAGCTCATTGGGGATTCGATCACACTTGCCCGTAACTGTAGTTAGTGCTCATAAGCTAGAGACTTACTTATCGGGCTGCGACTCCGCTCTTTACCTCTATTTCTTTCTCCATGTCGTTCTGCTCCTCGCGGTGTTACACATATAGGGAAATTCTCATATTCAAAAAAAGAAAGACAAAAGAAACTACAATTAATTTCCTAAGTATGCAAACAAACAAACGCACTCTCCAAATAAGTGAAGTTTTTAAATATCTTTGTTGCAAAACACATCGTGCGCATCATCACAATATACATCAACGGATTACCATATGCGCTACATATGAACCTGAAATCAGATCTGTTGAAGGGCTTTATTAACCAAAACGCTCGACAATTATATTTACATCCTAAGCGGCGAGTATCCAAAATTCGCTCTAAAGCGCAAAAAAAGTTTTTATTTTATTCGCTATACGAGCTCTTTGCGCCATAACTGTATATTTTTTAGGTAGTTGAGGAAAAAAAAAAAAACAGTCAATCACAATGTAAGCGCGTGCAAGAGTGTGTAAGTTTTGTTAAAACTAGCATTTTGTCGTATGTCAAACGTCATTCCATGGTTGGTTTTTATAAATTATAACAAAATCGATATTAATACCCGTTCAACATTAACATTGTCAACGGAAAACAAAAAGCTTCCAATTCTTCTTTTTGCTCAAGATAAAGTCATTATTATTTGTGTGCACTTACATCGACGTGTGTATGTCTGTATAGGTTTATTTATAAAACAATGGCTTGAAATGTGTGTAGATTTTTGTATTTTTAGATTTTGCTAATGGATTTTCTTCAAAAAGCGGTATCGCAATACATGACTTGAGATAAATATCTATTATGGTGTGTGGTGTTTAGACGTTGCAAAATCAGTATGAATTACAATCACCAGTCAACACATCACCACTGAAGAAGTTATAATAAAGCATAATATAGCTTTTGTGTTTATTTTTTATTTTTTTTTGCTTATGATGCAGGTCTTAAGTCTGTTAAAAGTTTCGTTAACACTGTGACGACACTTTAGAAGCTGTTGAAATTTTTAAATGAAATGAAATGGTGTTCTAAATAGATATAAAAAATTGCTGTTACTTCGGAGATGGCATATAGTATTACAAAAGGAATGTAATCCCATATGGAAGTGTTCAGATTCCGTAACAATTTTAGTTTTTCAAAATTGTGAAATCCAAATAAATAATTTATCTCATTCGCAACTTAGATTGCCTGCAGGCAGGATTCTATCTCGATCGATTTTTCCCAATTTCTACTTGAGCCATCACAAAGTACGCATTTTTTGCTCCAATTATCGTAGGTAAGGACTGAATATTCAAGAGCAATCCGCCCATCCGACCACAGATCGCTATTAAATACCCTACACGGCCATATAGTTATTCATATAACTTTTGTTAATTTCTTTCTGACCGTCATTGTATGACACGAATATGCGGTATAGCGGAGTCTCCTGTATATCAAATGCAACTTGCGCTCATTATGAAATTTACACGAACTTCATCAAATGATTCGAAAGCATTGATTAAGACACTCACATACGAGATGCATTCCTACTGAAAGTGAATTTAAGCAGCACATTTGTTACTTGCCCTTAGATAAAAATAAACAAAATTTTGAATGGGAAAAAAGTCTACCTATAAAAAAAAAAAAACGGTGTACGGATATCCCTATAACAAGTGTTCATATTAGAGGGACTCATGTAACACGGCGGGAAAATTGTGTACAGGCCAAAAAATCACAAAGTAACACATAGTAGAAGAATAAAACAGATAATGATTTTATTATGTTTTAGCGCTAATAGTTAACGTAACGACTGGGTCCATAAAAGATAAGGTAGAAAACAAATCTTGGAGCCAAAAAATTTTGTTTTCTTAATTCAAATAACTCGTGCAAAACAGACTTACATAACACATGGAATATGGGGTCTACCGTGTTATAGGTGAATCTACTATATGTAGGGTTGTTGTGTGCCAAGGATATTTTCCGGTATCATTAGCTTACAAAGTTTCATCATTGCTGAAGTAGACCTTTTACGATTCCAAATTCTTTTCTTGTTTGTTGTTAATAAATTAAGCTTTCGCTTAGCGGCATGACTGTAGCATATGACTTAGAATCACGACTACAGCAATGGGATGCGACTTACTAAATATAAACTTTTGTACGTAAAGCTGGTAACGTTAACAAGGACGTATGAAGATTATATAGTTCCCTTGGCACGAAGCTTGGATACCCATTGAATTAAGACGTAACATCGCCGTAAATTTTTCAAAATAATTCAATAGCGTTTAAAAATCATACTTTTTTCAGAAGCGATCACCTGTATACTCTGAGCATTGACTAGGAATTTACAGCCTAATGTTTTACCTGTTGATTTCTAACTGCTGTGACACACCAATAGATCTATTCAGGAAGTACTTATGTCCACTTAAAAGCGTTTTCAAACGGAAATACTTGTAGCTTCGTTGAGACAAACGCTGTGTATATATGAGACTGAGAGTGATTCGAACGTTTTCAGTGCTTTTGCCAAGATATTAAAAGTTTGGGATGAAGTTTTTGGTTTTGATTATGAATTGAGGTATTTCTTGGCGTTTTCTTTATCATTCCGAGCATGCTTAGTGTAAAACTTGCGATTCTGACTTTGATGAAGGCACTAAAACAAGTCACTTTCTGGTTTAAAGTCGTTGAGAAAAGAAAAAGAAGAAGAATATGGGAACATATAACGACTGGGTGGAAGTACGTGTTTGGAAACGGAATCGCATGGCCCAATGGTGGCTTACGCGCACAGTTTAGCGGAAATCATATCAATGGTATTTTGCAACAATACAATGGAATTTGGTACAATCCCGAGCTACTTGTGCCAAAGAACAAAGTGTAGCTTGATTAGCTGAATGGATTTGAAATTAAATTGTCTAGGTGTAGTTTAGTTGTCCACACATCCACAGCTATGGTAGCTTACTTGTTCATCCGCCAACACTACGCAAAGGAGCCTAATCATTTTGGACTTGAGTTGGTAGGTCATTAGTATTGCTAATGTGTTATATATACTTGGTGGAACATTTAATTTCTCTATCAATTTAGTCTTTCGAGTAAAAAGTTTTTATAAGAAATATATTTTATAAAAAAAAAACAGATAAATTACTACGGCCAAGATCTACCATTAACCACTCTACATCACCCTACCGTTATTTGTATGACGACTTTTCGCAATAAGGTGTTGTTAAGAAGGTGTTCGAAAAAAAGTCCGATCGGAATCATTTTCAACAGCGTTCGTCCTTGGGCAAAGGCACATTGCAAATTTCAAATTTGATCAAAATATCTCAAAAATTGTGACCTGTCGAATGAACATAAGGACATAAGTATTGGACAGACGGACCAATTCAGCAATTAGTATAATAAAAGATGCGTCTATCTCAAATTCATCTGCATATTGCATCTACCCGCACAAACTTAATAAACCACTTGTACCATTTGCGTGTAGTATAAGGCATAAGATCGATTGATTCAAGTTTTAAAACTTTAAAGCTGATTATTTGAATTTAGAAACCATAAATATATTAGAAATAAAGTAGATTTTTTTTGTTTTACTTTTTGACAATCGATTAGCATACAAACAAATAGGAAAAACTCTAAAGTAAGACGGCGACATATATTATAAATGTATAAAAACAATATTTTGCAGTAGCGCATAAGTTCCTTTATTTTGTTATCGAAAAAAGGAAAAAAAGTAAACAATAGAAAATGGGGCAAGAAGAAGCATACTAATCCGATTAGTTTGTAGAGGTTTCGTGAAGAGTTTGTTGGGATTAATTTTAATGAAAATTATTTTTATTTCTAACTGAGTCAATTTTTAGATCAACTAACATTTAATTCGTCCAATCTAAGCGTGGCCTAAGCGTTCATGAGCTGTTTGTAGGGAATATGCAAAGTTTTTCTTGGCTATGTGTTTTTTAATTTTTTTTTTTTGTTCTCATAGTTTCTGCGGAATTTGCGAATTGTGTAAATTTTCCATTTTTTTCCCCATTTTTTTTTTCGAATAACTATATATTATCTATCGTTCATTTGACTACATATACAGTATTTCAATACACACCAAACTATATTGAAATTCTTAATACGTTTGTTTCTTTTTTTTTTTTTTTGTTTGTTTCTTATTACTGACATGATAATATATATGTAGTCAAGGTTTATCTTAATATTTGTGTGGCTATAGTCATTCTACGATACTCAGAAGCCTTGTGTGTCAAAGTGAATTGAGTTTTATTTGAAAGAGAGTATCGTTATTTTACTACGAAATTTTAACACCCACCACCTGTCAAACACTTTAGTACTAGAACATATTATTGGTTGCATAAATCTCTAGGGACAACGGAATGGAGTATCTTGGGGTAACGCACTACTCGATAAACTCGTAGAATGACACGTAGATGTAGGATGACTGTTGACGAATTCTTATGGTCTTTACACGGTAGCAATCTTCAAGCCAAATGTGTAAAAATTTCACGACCATTCGAACTTCTACAGCTTATAGTTGTTATGATGCCGCCACACACGAAGTTCAGTTTTTCCCACTGCTTTATAGAAACGATGGTGGTGGTAACATCTATAAGTTATCCTACAAACTTATTGAGAGATGGACTATAAACCCTATAATGCAAGATACGAAATTTCTTTCAATTTTAGGGGAACTTTTTATATCTTATAGACGAACTGTTAATGCGATTTAGGTAAACTGCGAAATTAGAAAAAACAAACAATTTTTTTTTTGTTTAGAATCATTCATCCCACACACCTTGTTTTAATAGGTGAAGAATTTGATCAGTGGACAAATGGATAGTCATATATCTTGCGAGCTTTTTAATCGATTTTGTATATTTTAAAGTCATGCAATAAATTAAGTGGGTCATGGCCCACTATTAAATACCCTAAGCTACCCTACGATTATTCATATAACGACTTATCAAACTAAGGACAGGCAAGACAAAGGTGGATCTATCCCAAGTCTTCCTGTCTGTTGCACACGTCCGCACAAACTTAATATACGCTTGTAGCCCAAATGGGATAGGGTATAATGTAACATATCCTTCTGTTGATGGATGAAAAAAATCGAGAACAAAATTTCCAATCCATTATCTATATTAAGTTGATGTGACTTGGTGTTGTTGTTCCATTGTTTTTTTTTTTTTTTTTTTTTAAATGATGCACAGGATACAATTGCAATGAAATAGTGTTTAGGCGGGTTTCGTTTGCACTCTCTCGCATCATCTCGCTCCTCTAAATTAAATGGAACTTAGTGGGAAAAGTATCTACTATTGAGAAAATTAAAAGGTCATGGTAAAGCTATAAGAGTTTATCTCATCGTTAGCATTCCGGAAACTATGCGTTGTTTTGTCTTATGCTTTTTTCTTTTACGAAAAAGCACTAAAATATATTTGAAATATTCACATATGTATGTATTTGGTTCACAATTACATCTACCTGGTATAGTAGTATTATATTATGAAAGCTAGAGTAACAGTTATTTCATGTCATTTATGCTTAACTTACTCGCAATGTAGCTTAACGTAAACATACAAAAATAATGCAGTATCTGTAGGTGGATAGATTGGTGTCTTGTAGGTGTGTCAATCAGCTGAGGAAATCTTCTTGGCATGGCATGACTCTAGTAAACCATTACATATATATATTATACATATTTATATATATATGTGAATATGTGTGTTCGCCTGGTATTTCATTTTATTTCCCGTCAAGCGTCAAGAGCTCTTTCTTACACTTGTTCATGTGCTGTAGATATTTATGCACAAGATTTTTGTTTTCATGACGTAGAAAAAAAAAAAAAATAAACCTTTCAAGTTAAATGGTTTAGTCATGATAATGACGATGATGATAGCGCGACAGTAAGGTAAGAAACGCTCACGTTGATGACAATGACGATGACGAGTAGAACTGTTGTTGTTGTTATCTATCAACGACAGCGAAACTATGTGTACTCCGTTCTGATACTCTAACGATGCTTATATAAAGAAAAAATGTCACCCACACTTGACTTCAATTCAAGTCGTCTTTAAGTAAATACGTACGTTTTTCTTTTCAAAGACAAACTTCATATAAGATTATTTAACGTCATCTTTATCCTGTAAGTAAATGAACGCAATGCAATTTAAGCGCAGGTGGATTAAAGCGGTCTCATCCAATTGCCGATAGAGACATTTGTGATCATACTAAGCGTAAAGTCAACGGTAACTGTGAAAATTGTCGCAGTGGGATTAACTTAAAATTGTTATACAGCCATAATTTTTCTTTTATTAAATAAATCAATTGACGTTTTTTTTTTTTTTTTTTAAGTTATTTATGTAGGTTTTTCAAAAGGAGTGTTTAAAAATGTCTTCTCAGCTTGGATTTTGTGACAAGACTTTAGCTCATAGTCCTATACGGGCTTAGGTTTAAACAATATTTTCAATGCATTTTTCAAGTTGGTTTCTAGCACAAAAAAAAAAAAAAAGATTTCATTGTCTCCATTATTTTTGGGTTATCCATGAATTGAAAAGATTAATGATTTTAAATTATGAAAATGATTTCCATTCATTTCAAACAAACATGCAAAAAATTTATTATTTTGAAATCTTTGTTTTTCCCCCTCTTTTAAATAAATAATGTTAACTGACGCAATTAATTTTTATGATATTTTGTATTCCCCCTTGAGAAGATACAAAGAACAATTGGTTGAGAGATAAGGTCGTTGCAAATGTTTCAAAAATTCAATTTTGTTTTTTTCTTTTTTGTTTGGCCAAAATGATCCATTAAGTAGTCAAGAATAACGCAAAATGATAATTGTAGGCGTGGCAAAGTCTTGAAAGGTTAAAAAACGTAGGTTTTCGAGAAGAATGGCAGCATGGCAGCATACGAACACTTGATATTTTAAATGAGTTTTTTTTTCGAAACATAATTTTTCAAAACTTGAATTTTTTACAGTATCTTTCAAACAACGCTTACGATGTACGATTTTTTTTACAAGCGGAATTTTGCAATTTTTTTTATTATTAAAAGACTGTTTTTTTCTTTGTTGAAAACTGAGCTTTTTTACTCAAACCCACGCCAGTTACCGAAAAAAGACATTCTAAAAAGTCCTACGTACTTCTGTAGATACAGGAATGTAGACGAAATAACTTTTTTTTTTTTTTTTTAATCAACTTTGAACTTTATATGTTGTTGTATATGTATTTGAGCTGGCGGTGTCACAGGATAATAGCCCCTGTGTTGCTATTTTTTACTGTTTTTCTACACTAATTTTATTTTCTAGTATCTAAAGGCGTGCTTAATGACTTTCCCGAACGTTATTGGTCTGCAACCTTTCCTTCTACCCCAAGAAAACTGCTAAAAAAGTCCCTCTTCTTAGCTCTTGCATTGAACCGCGTTTTCTCCATTACAACAATTTTCATAACGCACCTAAGCAAGTTTCAAAAACCTCATAACGCGTGTAAATTCTTGGAAAGATTCAAATTCGGAATACACGTAGGTATGTCCGCTCGTTTAATTTGTTCATCTGTCCGTCTGCTCGACTGCGCACTAACTGTGGTAAGTTTTAAACCGACCTAAATACCTCATGATCCTTAATTAGAACAGAAATGCAAGCGATGAAAAAATTTGATAGGAGATGCGCAGCAATATATAGGAAAAGAAACGCAAATCAAGAAACAGGACCTGATTCTAGGAAATTGAAATTTTCGGAATAACGGTATCATCCGATAGGAGCATGATTATCAAAAAAAAAGAAAAGTATTCGCTGGAATTCCGTCGCAAGTGCACGGTTAGCAGGCCGGCCTGCAATAAGTCGCGTGGGCCGACATGTCCCATATGAGTGTTTCCAACGCCTAGTAAAGCAGTTTTGCCCTATGGACAGATGGACGAATGTCCATTAAAAGTTAGCTTGCGTTGCTTTTATTAATACTTTGCCCGTTTTTTTAAAAGAGAGCAGTTAAAATCGATTAATTGTTGTTGATATCGTTTAGTATTAACCGTTTTACCAGGTAATAAGGGACTACGCATTTCTTGTCCCACCAAAGGCAAAACATCAGTTTCCTGCCAAAGCGATTCCTTCTCACAGTCGATGAGAATGGATCTTCCCAAGAATTTTTCGCCTGGAATTGTCAAAATAGATCCAAGTTTTATCCCCAGTTAACATCCGATGCAAAACAACTTCCTTGTCTTTCGTTCGGGCAAAGAAAAAATTCGGACAAATGCTCTTTATTTGGCACAAAGCTCGACACTTTCGTGGTTACAAAACGTGTTTCTGTCTTGCGATCTAAGTCAGTATTACGACTATTTATTGTTGTTAGATGTCCAGTTTATAAAAAAAACATAACTGCAGACATGTATGCTTTCTGCACGTGGCATTAGGTCAATCTATACACAAATTTCGGCTTGATACTTACAAGTGTATAAAAATAAACGAAAAGAACACCTGTGGCACTTGACTACTTTTCTAAGGAAAAAGTCGGTCAAGTGGAGGCAAAGGTTTCTCACAATTATTAGACTAATTTGAAAACTTTATTGAATGGATAGATGCAAGTCAGTGCAATAAGCTCTTAAGTAGAACTTTGTCTTTCAGTCCGCCAATCATATTCGAAATTTATTTTAGTTTTTGCAAATTCGTAGTCAGTCTAACATACATGTTTATCTTTTTGATTGGTCTTAAAGTCAATGTGTATGCTTTTGTGTGATACTTTTAGCTTAATCATCACTTCAATTAGATTTTGGACCGTAAGAGATGAAGCACTTAGAATACAGACGAAGCACAATTCATATATAACTGAATTGTAAGCCTTTGAAGTAAAGGAAAATATGAAAAAGGAAAAATATCAATATCATAAAGATTCACTTAAGTAATTGATGATTGGCAAAAAAAAAAAAAAGAAAACGAACAAAAAATAGATAAAAGAACTAACAATCTAACAAAATCGTAAACGTAACTCAATTACTTACATAAAGTGTTCATAGCAAAAAAAAAAAGCAAAAGGAATGCTTTTAAGTGAGCATTTTTATTAACGTTTAATTATATGACATTCGGAAGCTGCAAACTAGATACTTTGAAGCAATACATAATAAATGCAATTTATTATGTTATTTATAAGTTTACTTGATAAAAATATTTTGCTAACGCAATATAAGAAGAAAACACAAGTAAGAAAACCATATTCGGCTGCGAACGAATATATTATACCCAGCACCGTTATTATTATAAAAAAGATTCAGAAACAGAAAAACAACTAAATTTCTACATAGGTTGAGTGGGCGTGGCTGAACGTAGAATAAAGCTGGAAATTTATATCGTGCATGTGCAGCAGTGTCCATGAGTGCGTTAACCACAGCTATTAACAGACAGATGGACAGAAGGACTGACAAACTTATCTAAAACGGTTCTACTAAACAATAATACTTTATACGATCTCTGAAAACTATCGCTGAAAAGTTTTTGGCAAAAGAATGAAATATCAAATTCTATAATATCGACCGATGTTTCCCATTTGTTGTAGGACTACCCATAGAATATAAATGAAAATTTTTATCGTTGAAGCTGACTTGTAAGGAACAAGCAAATCAGCAAATTGTTTGTTTTATTTTGAAAACAGGGACGTCTCACGCTGTGGGTGTATCCTTTGGCCAATTTGCCTTAACTTTAGTACCAAACTAGGTGCAAGAACTACCAATGTTTCTCACAAATGTGAAGGAAAAGAAGTTTCCTTTTTGCGACCGGGAGATTGTTTAACCTAAACATCGTACAGATGGACGTATGGACAGGCGGGCATTCTTCTATCGGCTTAAAATTTGATGCTGACCAAGAATACATATACATTATGGGATCTCTGAAGTTTTCTCCTGCTGTCGCAAACCTTTCGACCAAACTAACATACCATCATCATCCTCCGGTGATGGATACAAAAAAAATATACTTTAAAAATTTCAATTATTTATGGTTAAAAATTGTTTTCAAAAAAATTCCATATATCTACAAAGCAATTCAACAAGTTTGTCTTGTGTGTGTGTTAATAATTTATTATTTAATCAAAAACGAGAAAATATGATTTACACAATTGATTGCCAGATATTATTGTGAAAATCGTTCTAGGAAGCTTTTACCATGAATTCCATTTCTCAGAAGGATCTTTACTTGCAACACTGGTTGGAGATTGAGAAAAAAGTAATTAAAATCTTTTTTCATTGATTTTTTAAACTTTTTTAATTAAGTGCTTTCTCTTTGATTAAAAAAAAAATATTTATCGGTTTCTACGCATAAGGTAATGACAGCTACCCACCACTTGATGAAAAGAGTTATGTAACGCTATTGATATGTTTTCATAGTTCAATGACTCTTTTTGTCTCTGTTTCTGTCTTTTCTTGTTTTTATAAGAAAAAAAAAAATTTTTGTTTTTCAAGTGTTGTTAGATGTCAGGAAGTAAAAATTTGAAAACGCTTACTAAATGCTTGACCAAAACTAGAAAACAATAGAAAAAAAACAAAAAAAAGTTACATATATTTATGTAGTAGACACGGTTGCCTATATGTATACATATATTTTGTTTTTCAGTGTTTTTTTTTGCTTTTAAACCACTTAACCACTTGTATACGCATGCATAAAGACACAACAACAGCAATAATAACAACAAGTCACCGTAACTGTCGCTTTGTGTATAACCTTGCCTTTTATTGAAGGCCGTTTGTTGTCAGACCGTCATTTATATACGGATATGCATGGGCAGGCACTTGTGAGTTTTTTTTATTCACTTTTTTCTTCTCATTGGAATATGTATAAAGACTTTAAATAGAGCATTTTATAATAATGAATAAATTGAGTTTTTTTTTTTTTTTGGCTTTTTGTTTACGTCTACTGTGTTATAAGTAAGAGGAAAAGAAAAAGAAGGTTAATCTAAGTGTGAGACTATATAGAACACTGCATATACGTATACACGTACGTGTATTATATAAAATATATAAAAACAACCAACAATTCCAATTTGCAAATATGTCAATGGCATTATTTAGTCACCGAGTCGAATGAATGAGAACAATAATAAGCTAATAAGCACACGTTTGAAAAGTTTAAGTGAGTAAAAGAAAGGACAAGAGAGGTCGTTAACTTTGTTTTTGAAACAAGGCAGGAGATATGTGAGTCCGATATCAAATAGAATAGTCATAATTGAAATAATTGGCGACAAGCGTGACTGTATATTTCATATAATTTTGTTGTGTTTCTTTTTCTTATTAGTCGAGGTTAGCATATAGTTTGTTTCTTGTTTTTTGCTTAAAGTACAGAAAAGATATATAGGGACATTAGCGTACATCTCGGCATAGGAATGTAAAAGCCGTGATAAATTTTTGTGTACGTGTTGCAAGCCAAATAGCTGTGGCTCTAAATCTCTCCCGAAAATTTGGTTTCAAACCAAAGTGGGTTTTAAAAGTCATCTCTTGTGATATCTCGAGCTCTTGAGAGAACTAATCGCAAAGGAAAAACTTGCTGTGGAAGCAAGAGCTATTCTTGCTCACAAAGTCAAAGTCAAAGCGATTATTCTCACGGATGGTTTTTCTGCCAAAGTTAGAAATATCTTTGCCATACGGAGAAAAATTGAAACTTTTTGTCTGCCCGGTCATATTGGTCTCTTGAAAATGAGCAACTTAGTAACTGAATTCGAGGCTTTGGCACCATTAATTAATTAAATTCTTTCTGCGCAACAGAAAAGATTGACCTATAAAACTATATATCACAAAAAATGAAAGAGAAAATTGACGAAGCACATCGACAATACTGCCGTCCACATTTATCGCATCTTAGCCACAATCTGGTTTCACCTACATATTCAATCTATTCGAGAAAAATCAGGATCAAAGAAGAATTACAAGAATTCGACTCATACTACACTAATGCTCATACCGTATTCTCCTGAACATTGCAAAGCATCAATGGAATCCTAAGAAATGTACTCTTCCAATTTGCAGTTGTGGGGAAAACCTTATGGTTACACATTTAGTTTGTGAGCGCATAAACCTACGGATAACTTGAAAGTGCGTGGAGAACGCAATGTTAATGAGAAAACGTTTGACTTAATGACGGTACATTAACATATTCTTGCTTGGACAACACAAAGTAAACAGATTCGAAAGATATTCGTGGCGCCTGAGAGACGAGTTACAACTCAACAGATAAAACATTAAAATGGAAGGGTTTTTTCCGGAAAAGGCATGAAATTTTAAAGAAAAGTTCTAATAGGCAATGGATTTTCCTCCATACGTTCTAGAAAACCCAAAGTCGAATAAAAAATTTATTTTTTTCAAAAAACGTGGAGATATGTTACTTTTTTACTAAAATTCAACAGACAGAGGATTGTTTCTTTTGTAATCACATTTCCCGGCAGGGTAAAAAATTTAGCCTATTTGCTTTCCAAGTGGTAGGTATGAGGAACGTTGTTTGCTTACGAAAGAAAGAAGCAAAAAAAAAAAGAAAAATAAAATAATTTTTCAGTTAGTGTTTTTTTTTTTCAAGATTCTGATACAATTTATCGACATGCCCTTGCCTTGTAATTTTTCCCCTTTTGCCAGTGAATTAATCTTCGAGCTTCACCGGGCTTGAGTTGTTCTTGCTTTATAACAGCAACGAATAAACACAAAAGACTTCGAACGGTATCGTCTTTCGATTAGAAAGTTTTCTTAATACAAATCTCTAGGAGAGGTTTCAAAACGAGCGATAGTTAGAGATTGTCGAGTCGTTACTAATGATTAGTTGCTTTGTACGTATGTTTGTAATTGGGCTAAAACTGTCGAAATAGTTATAATTTGATGAATTTGCATGCCATATGTGTAACTGTGTGTAAACGAAATGTTTACAATTTTTGACAACATCAACGATTTGCACAAAGAGAACTGTCAAAACAATTTATCAAACCTTGATATTATAAGTGTTTTTTTTCTTTACTTTTTTTTTTTTTTTGATTCAAGTTTTTTTCAAGTGCTATTTTTTAATTTAATTGTCAAACAAGGCAATGCGGAATTTTATGTTTTTTTCTTGCTTCGCATAAAAATGCAAACTAAGAAACAAACATGCACACACACACACACACACACATGTATATATTAATATATATGTATATATCTATAGGTGTATATAAAGATATAGAGATATAATGTCAATTTGCAGTGTAATGAATGCAAATCAACTGAATGTGCTGCTCATGAACTTGTTAGATGTACAATCAATCGACAACATTATTCAAGTGCGAATATATCAGTACACGTAACATGCATGTGTTTCGCATGCGTTTGTATGTGTATGTATGCGTTTGACTATATGTACGCGGTTGTGAGCTTGCATAAAAACGTCAAGTGCTTTCAAGTAGGCACACACACTGCAAAGAAAAAAAATAAAAAAAATAATAATAATATACACAGCACGAGTTAGTTGTATACTCTCGTTTAATAAATGGAGGCCGGTAGAGTAACGCCTTTTACTGCCACTGTCACAGTCAATTGCAATGCAAGTCTACTTGTATATATATATATATATATATGAAATTCTCTATTGCATACTCCTTCCTCACCTTTAAGCGCATACTGCGTAGATACTTATAGATTTTGGCTGCACTTACATGAACGTTGATACGTATGCGATGCTGAGCGATTATGTTTTCAAATGTTTGCCGTTGACTGCGATTGTTGCTGATTAATCGAGCATGCGTAATGTAATGTAATGTAAGATATTGTTGATCTGCGATTAAGTTTGTGCCTATGTGTTCACCGCAAACTGCGGTCGCTATACTTGTTTGTCTGTGTAAGTCTGTCCCTATGGCTGCTTAGCTGTCCGCCAATGCTTTTTCCACGTAAAAAGGTAATAAACAAAGATATTTTATACATATATATATATAGTGCATATTGTTGTTGTTGTGCGTTTTTACCAGTGGAGCAAACATATCAAGTTAAGAGGAAAAATTGCATAAGAAAAAAATTCATATAAATTTTAATTTTTTTTCAAGCGCCATTGATTGAGTACTTGTGCGTATTTTTGTTGTTGTTGATGTTATTGTAATTGCTATGCGTTATAATGTATTGCACTTCAATATATTTAAAGCACTGTTAGCAAAGTCGAATATGATTCATTTTATAGTAAATTTATTAGAAAACATTTTTTCAATTTATTCAAAGATGAAATATCGATTCAGTGCCGATATGTATGTTTTTGTCCTCGTACTATACGCAAAAAAAAAAAAAAAAAAAAAAAAGAAGGAAAAAGTTGCTTCTGGCTAATATTAAATACAAAAACTTGTCTGTGCACTCAATTAATAAAAGATTTCTTAACAGCAGTTGTGCGTACGTAAGCAATTATTGAGTTTTTTGTGTACAGGTGCGTGTGTTCGCTTTAAATCACTATTGCCGCTTGTGTTGATTTCCGAGTTTTGTTGTCGTTTTTGACATTTGATTTTTTTTTTTTTTTTTTTATATATACTTAAGGTTAAAACATTGACAATGAGCAATGTTTTCCGTAGGCATGTGCGTTGGTGCCGTTCGCTCACTTCATGTTTGTTACCATTTCCTGTAAGCACAACTGTATTGAAACTGAAGTGTACTTCTTTTTGTATTTTTCACCGAGGAATGCAGATCTATTAGCTTTGTCAACTTGTTCGTAACGTTTATTGACTCGTCTCGTAAACCCTGCAACGTTACTATATTTGCTCTTATCCTTGTTCTTATTCCTTTTATTGGTCCGTCATTTATGCTAGCTTTTCTCACAATCATTTGCTCGTCCGTCCACACCGGTTAAGCTTTTCTAGAAAAATCTGTTGTCCCTTTTCATGTTTTTTTCCGTGTATTATCTTAACAAAGTTGTTACTAACCACAAGAAAATAATGACTTAACTTTATTAAAGATGACGTCATTATTCCATTAATTATGAAGTGTTAATGTGCTAATGCAATGCAAGGAAAGAAGAGACCGATTGCCAGCCGAACAGATGCACGAAAATGGGGACGGATACAAGTGGAAAGTTAGATATCAAAACTTTAAAAGCCTTTCTATTTCTATATCGATTGCGTGACGACATTATAGTTTTCTTCCTCTTCCTATGTCGGGCTAGATTTGACATTGTATTACCTTAAGTTGCTAAATGTTTTTGTTTTCTCTCAAATACTAGATGTGTCGTGTCCCGAATACTTAAGTTTTCTCGATTAATATCACTTTTTATGCCTTTTTTGCAAATTACTAAAGAGCGTCTAAACTCGAGGCTTATGGTATATGGTAAATTAGACATTTAACTTATGTAAAAAAGAGAATATTAAAGTCGGGGAAGAGCGACTATTATTAGATACCTTTACACCGCTTTGCCTTATGTCATTCATCCGTTTTAGTAATCAAAAGTCACAAATTATTTTCATGCAAAGGCATGTTTTTCATAGAGGAATTCTAATATGAGGTGGTATCCAAAAAATACACCTACTTGGTCTAAGTTCGTTGAGGTTGATTTCCATGTTAATTTATTATTATGAATTAATTTTCACCATGAAATATTAAAATATATAGAGGTTCGGTTTTCGTAAGAACGCTTATATGAGAGAGGGTTCAAAAAACTGCCCTAGCCGAACCAAAATTAATACTATTACAGAGCGCGCTTTGTTGAGAAACTTTAAAAATTGTAATTTTTTTCCATATAAAGATTTATCAAAATAGGGTGTTGAATGGGAAGTGGTCGAAAAACAGGACCGATCTAAACCATTTTCAACAGTGTACCAAATTTTATCAAAATCTCTCAAAAATTGCGGCCTATAGTTTGAACACAATTTCACTTGGGCAGAAATCGGATGGTCAGACAGACAGACGAATAGACAGGCCTAAATCCATTCAGAAGATGTTTCTTAGGCCCGTCTGTGTGCAACTTCCGACCGCACAAACGCAACCCATACATAGTATACTACAAGTGGTGCAGGGTATAATAATAAATGTAGAATAGCTTTTATAGCTAAATGGACGTAAAGGCAGGTGATTGCTTTTTAGTCTTATTTAGGGTTTAATCAACAACTTGACTAAAAACTTATTCATAATAGGGTTGATATCTACATGAAAAATGAATGTCGTTATTATTATAGCAAAAATGATATTATTGATAGTAGATTCTGACAGTATTTGGAGAAATAGGGAAGTGATCGAAAAAGTGGTTCGACCCAAATCACTTTTGATAAAGTTCGCCTTTGGGTCAAAACATTTGGGTGCGCCAATTTTCATTACCATATCTCAAAAATTTGGTACCTTTACACAAGAGTACAAGACGGACAGAAGGACAGGCAAACAGACAAATTTAGATCGATTAAAAAAGTGTCTCAGAATCGATCATTATAATAAAGAGTGCGTCTATTTCAAGTCCTTCTGTGAGTTGTATATATTCGCACAATCTTAATATATTCTTGTACCATAAGTGGTGCAAGTTATAACAACTACCTAAAAAAATATTTCTTCATCTTTTAAATGCTTAGAAACATCTTAATCGAATCAATCTAACCTTACGGCTTTTAGACGTTTGCAAATGATTACTCGTTGAGCTCCCAATACTTTTGCAAGCTCCTTCTTGCAAACAAGGAAGTGACATTCACATTCGCTATTGATTATCTTGATGCTTCATTCTATCCAACGAGATTTCCCCCCTTTCCAGTCATGCAGGTGGTGGTGCCATATACCGTGTATTAAAATTGGCCAACTAAGTATATATATATTGATTTAAACGTTGTCATTATCGAATCAATGAACACCACCGATAACATTTCACTCAATTATGCAGACCTCATCTTACTTGATGCTCTTGTTCGCGTTAGGTCATATTATGACAAATGCTAAAATAAACGTCATTCAGTTGGTGAATTGAAAAATTGGTATCAGCTAAGGGCGATGCTTTCGAACTCTGGTGCTCTACGATAAGTTTCAAGTTGCGTAAGATTGTCAAGACAATTTGGATGCTGATGCAATTAATAAGTTATCTGTCCGAATGACCGCCTGTACCATCAATTTATCATACACGTTGCCGGTCTCTCAAAACTTCTTCTTTCTCTCCCTTAAGCTCACCCTCTGACTTACATGAATTATATGAGCTCGAAAGCCTATTGACAATAAAATCATGGGTTGTTGTTAAGTTAACCCGCAATTTCTTAAAATATTACCCCCTAATATACTTCATATTATCGTTTCTATATTCAGTGGTATTACGTTGCGATGTATGTCTTCTGATCTAAAATAACTGATAAATAAATATCGGTCCGTTGCTGTTTTAGCTTTTTTATCTGAACTCTTTGCCAAATTTTTGTTTAGTAAGATATCGTAAATTTATTGATTGTGCTGGGAAAAGAGGTAAGGTTCCAGGTTAAAACGCCAAACGTTAACTGAGTTAAGATGAAGGGGGTAGAATTTCTTCATACCTAAAACTCACGATGTCATGGCTTTTTGTCATATAACGCCCAATTTTTTGTCGTAGCGTTGCTTAGTGACAGTTTCATTTGAAACACGCTCAACTGAGACACACTAGCTGCCATGGATATTCACCTTTACCGTCCATGGTATTGGTTGGCATAGCCATAACGGCAGTTAACTTTTCCATTGACGAATAGCTAAAGCTTAGATTCCATAAAATGATCGCATCTAAGGAAGCCAGATATCTTTTTGGATAGCCTATAATTTACATTGATCCGATAGATTCCACCACATTATACCACTAACGTGCTTGTCATACATCTTTGCGCGTAGGTATGTCTCACTCATGATGTTTGTCCAAGGAACTTCATACTACGTGATTTGGTGGTCACCTGTAATCCTAAGAAAGAGAAGTTGTTTGTTTCTCAATTATGGTAATGTATTTCTTTAATGGCTGCACTTGTTATCTTTTTATTTGTTTATTTACTCATAATTTTTGTTTCTTATTTACTTATTCATTTACTGTTTACTCCCAACACTGGATGGATGAGGATATACTTCGTTTGTCATAACGCTTGAAACAACCAAAAAAGAGTTTCAGAGACCCTATCATGTATTTATTTTATTGACCAGAGCGAAATTCTGAACTCATGTAACTACACCTGTCCGTTTGTATGTCAAATATCAACTTCAAAGTTGATAAAAGAATTGAAAGTGGTTTTGCGTAGGTTGGTATTGAAAGTGGGCTGAATTGATTAAAGTGCACGTCCGCAGAAAATTTTCACCTGAACGCAGCTCTGTTTCTCTAAGTAAAAATTTATGGTTTTTTCTTTCATTACTCATAAACTATGTTATAAGTTATATGTACTTTATGGAGGACCCCAACTGTTCATGTGTGAAAGATCGGTCGCGCTCACATAAACTTATGGGTGATCAATTTTCGCTTTTTTTTTGGATTTGTCGACTTGAACGTTCTTTGTTTATTGCACATAAGATGAGACACAATGTTGAAAATTATTCTATACATACTTTACATGAAGACGTATTGGAACGCATTAATTCTAAAATAAATTTAGTAGGTCCTACAAAGCGGAAGAATTTTGTTTTCCTAGCAGTACTATTAATTGTCTATCAAATAAATGGATTCGGACAAGCTATTTGTGTTTATTCTGAATTAAATTAGTGGAAGGAATAGATAATCGGAGGTAAAAAGGTTTATATATGTAAATAAGAATTAGGATAAAAGAATTTGATTAATCTCAATGAAACCTGTTAGCAATTCACCTAAAATTTCCTTAATACTAATCCACTGATAATAGCTTGCAAAAGTAGTTCTATCTTACCGTGTATCGTATACAAGATTCGGTCCCAATCAGCTATCACTTTCTTACTTGTTCATTTTGTTTATTTGTTTCTCATATATACTTACACTTAAAATTCACACTTATTGCATGCAATTACATAACACAGCCGTAGCAAGATGTGTCTTGTGTTGACGCAATGGTACATATCCGCATGGTAATATAAACGTCAGTGTTACAGTGCTGTACTCAACAAGCACGCGACAAATGATCGATTATAAAAACATAAATTTCTAACGGAAGATAATGAAGTTGAGTTCGATTTTTTTTTCGTTCTATTAGATAAAGGATATGCGAAGCTTACTGCAAATGGTATTTAGTTGCCACATAATTCTACTTATCGTCAATAAATCCTATTGTTTGTTTTATCCATGTGTTTTCATAAGGAATCATATCACGACGAGACGGTTAGCCACTTATAACAATCATTGTAATAACTAAAGTGTTGTTACTTTTGTTTATAGTATAATTTATTCAAGCAATTTATATATAAACATAATATGTTATGCATAGCTTTGGATTTCGAAAGATTCCCATTCTAAAGTACGGATAAATATTTAGTCACAAAATATTCCCCAAACTCACTTATGCCTTTTATAGAACGAATACTTTCTTAATCAAAAAAATATTTGTTTGTTTAGCCAGATAAAGATGCAATTTACTATCACAACGAGGATTACCTGTTGAACTAATTGAGCAGTGCCTATATAAAGCGATAAATATAACCGCACTTCTTGTACTATATATGCTGAACAGACCCAATTAGGTGGTATGGTGCTGAGAAGTAATAGTAGTCAAGTCCATGGAGTAGGCCATGCCAGTTGCTTTCTTCCGAGGAAGAATGTTGCCAGTTGTTTTCTTCCTTGGGAAGGAACAGTTTGGATTAGTTTATCCGGGATCGTATGGGAGTTCCAAAGGCAAATGCGGCTACTGTTCCGTAAAGTAATGCTAAAGGTTTTATAGTCGAAACTAAAGGACCACGGCGGTCAGGATGTTCACCCACACAAAGTCACATATGCTTAGGAGAATCTCTTATATTTTTTGAGGGATGCCTAAGCCAAAGTGATAGCTTTGCGGGTGCCTGGTAAGATACGAACGGCATGTGAGTCCTGACAGCTGGGTTCGGATAAACCCCGAACAACCGCCAGAATTCATTATAAAGATTTTCTCACTGACTGCGGGACGGTGAATCACGGTAAAATAACCCGTCAGTTCACAAGGAAGTTACTCTCGTTAAGCCACTTCTGAACCGTCTGCAGTACACACGCAGTGGTAAATACCATAATAATTCTCACACGATTGGCTGCAAGATGAAACATGTCTCGACAAGCTTGACGCGAATAAATGTTGATTTATAATATGCATATGCGTTTCACCGCTCGACGTGATAATGCAGTGTGTCACCATCAGTTACACCTTAGTATAATGATGCATATTTTCTGGGAATGCTTAATTTTGATACCATGATTAACTTTTACAATTACAACAACAACTACAAATACTACATTTTTTTAGTCGTTAGTCTAAAGTATTAATTATTATTATTGTAAACTGTAGTCAGAGAATTAATTCTAAGACTAAAGTCTTAAAGTAGTAGCATCTAAGGCTTTCGGCTTTATTCGGCAACTCCACCTAAAACTCTACTCAAGTCTAAAAGAAAAATTGTTTGAATTGTGAAATAATGAAAATGTGTAAATTCCAAGTCCAAATATGACTGAAAGACATTTCGTAGTCCTATTAGGAGTAACCTCCTAGTGGACAAGAAACTTTCTTTTAGTACTTTTAATATAAAAAAACTAGGCCCGGTAGTAATCAAATCTGTTGATATATTGAGTAAATATTTATCAACAATCTTTCCAATCACAATTACGATCTTAGTATGTTTCTGCACTAATTGATATACATTCAAAGATTATTCTCTTAATTGTCTCTAACGAAATTCCAATTTATTTATATTAAAATTAACAAGAAGTGATTTTTAAATCGCTACTTAAACATATCATAAAGAGCAGCAGAGAACTATTGTATGCGTAAGTTTCTAAGAAATCTTTAAATGCTTGTGCGATTACTGCAGGCAATGTATTTACAATAAACGACTTGCTTGTGCGTACGGGTGGTTATTTATGTGTATACATATATACTACACA
>CCAG010019474.1:0-47822 GCA_001077435.1 Glossina morsitans morsitans | reverse complement strand
AAAAAAAAAAAAAAAAAAATACAATAAACGACGTGCTTGTGCGTACGGGTGGTTATTTATGTGTATACATATATACTACACATATATATATATATATATATATATATATATATATATGCGTGCGTAATTTAAATGCAAAATTATTACCATTTTGACTTGAAGCGCTGCATTAATTCCTCATATACTAAAATTACTTGGCCAAAGTGTTTGAAATTGCACATTTAGCTGAAAGCGCTTAAACACACATCTGTAAATGCCGTGAAAGTCATCGAAAATCGCTATTTAAAGTGAAGTCATCCTAATCAGTGTTCTTCAATCTTATCGATTGCGAAGAATGCAAAATAAATTAAATCGTTTATAAAACTTATCGGAAGAATTATGTGTAGAAATATTCCTTTGATCGTTGTTAAGCAATTTCACGGTATATTCTCATATGCATTTAATGTGCGAGTATTGTATGCATAAGAAGATTGCGTGTTAGGCATCAGCATAACGCCAACATATATAATATCGTGGATGGCAAATACCAACTATGTTGTCAACAAAAATTTTACCGTAACAAAGGCGGCAATTTGTACACACGAACACACACATTATATATATATATATATATATATATATATATGTGTATGTGTATGTATAGGTCCGTGTAAATGTATATATTTTCAATATTGTAACTTAACTACAATGTTTGTTGGTTTGCCAAAGATGTTGACAAGATTGTTTCCCTCCAACTATGGCAAGAAACTACAACAACAACAATAACAGTCTTCTGCAGTACACTGCACTATGCTCTGCTATGCCAAGTGATGTCGCTATTGTAATGACATTTTATATACGTGTATATATGTACAGGTGTGTGTGTGTGTGTGTATATGTTTGTATAGACTTGAAGGTTCAAAACTACCGTTTGCTGTTGTTTCCAATATTCAGTTATTCATGCAAGTGCATGGTTAACATTGTTAAAGTCCATATTTTTCAAAGCTTAGAGGAAACGGTTAAGTGATGTTTGGTTTTAAGCATAATATATATATATATATATACGCGCACACATTCATTCTTATTTACTTACTTATATGTTTGTTATAATCATGTAAGTATTATGTGTATGTTTCGGTTCAAAATAAAGGCTCACATATGCATAAGGTGCTCACGTTTTGCATATATATGTGGATATCGGTGTTGTTTTCGGATTTTTTTTTTTTTTGCGGTTGCATTATTCACATTCTAAACACTCTCACCTATGCATAGCTTAGGTATATAATGCAACCATAAAGAAATGCAATGCGTGTCATGAGGTTAATTGAAACCTATTCGTTCCGGTAATCGATCAACGAAGGTGTTACGGTAAAGAATATGCACGCTACATCCATAAGCGATTGATTAACAATTTTTAATTTATTTCCTGTATAATTAAGTGTAAATTCAAACAATGCCTTAAAGCGGCTGTGCTGTTGTCATATTCTTAGCATAGTAAAGTGACTGTGAACAACGAACGAAAAATAATAATAAAATATTTTAATAAGATTTTAAATAGTTATCACTTTTTTGTGAAGAAACATACCATCACTTCTCTTTGGTAGATATTTGTCTTTTTTTTGTATGAAAGTTCGAAATATTTTTTTCTTGTTCTTGCACGAAAAAAGAATAATGATCCTGCTCGGGCATACATGCCTTTATGTATACTTATTCATTTTTGTTGACAATAACCATTGAAAACGATTTATTTGACTCAGGTCGAATCTTAGATTCCATCCATCAAAATGGGATGAGCTTGTTGCTGTTGTTTAGAATAAGAATTCGATTGAAATATTTATATAAAAGTTTCAGTCCACTTCATGATTTATTGTATTCCTTTTTTTCCATTTTGCTCTTCAAAAAATTCGAACAACAACGTGAAGATAGATGACCGGATGGACGGCTGTATTAATAGCAAGTACAATTAAGGGATAAGGCCACTGTGACGAAAATCATGTTTCAATCAGCACCAAAAACCTTATCTCAGAGTTTTAATTTCTGGGAAGTTTCGAATCATCGCGTCAGCCTCATATCTATTCAACGGCCATCTTCACAAACTTACAATAACATATATTTTTATTTGAAATAGTCTTTAAACGAACATAAATGGATCCCAAACAAAGTCATCCTGACGAAGTTACTTATGCTTTTATGTGCTTTTAAGGGAGCATAAATAGTTTCCAAATATGGCCATCCTGACGGAGTTACACTTATATATTTTTCTTGAGATATGCTTTTAAATGAACATAACAATTGTTAGAGACATCAGGTGGTTAGAGGAATTCAAAAGCATCTGGTAAACCACTGGTCCGTGGTTTCTCAGCAAAGATTCATTTAATACAGTCCAAGCATTCTTTTCTCTGAGGACGGAGAAGTAAGGAAATCGTTTGTAAATAATTTACATAACAATTTATTTTATGTTGCCTATAATCTGATTAATTAAATTTGAGGCCATAACGCGTAGCAATATGCTCTCGTATCATTCTTTGCTTCTTCTTTGTTTACAACATGAATAAAATAGCAATTTTTGTCAACAAGCAAATATAGCATTTAAAGTACTAACGTGATCCACCCTGTGCTTAATGAAAACACATACACACACACACACACACACACACACTTTTGCAAACACACTTGCACATATACTCAGTAATTTTAATCTCTTCCTTTGCTTTGCTATCTTTATCATTGTAATATTGTAGCTGTACCTGTCGGCAATTGGATACAACCTGATATTGATTATAATGAACGTTTCACTTGGGAAGGCGCTACCGATATGAGTACAAATTATCGTAATGCTCTGAAGCGTGGTTTACCGTTCCCTATATTAACGGTGGCTGAATATTTCAGTTTGGGACGTGAAGGATTTTCATGGGGTGGCCAATATCGTGCGGCTGGCTATTTTGCGAGCATTATGTTATGGGCATCGTTAGCTTCGTGGCTGTTAATGAATTTATTACTTATCGCTGTGCCACGCTATGGTGCCTATATGAAGGCTTTAACCGGCGTTTTGCTGATAGGCACCAATGTGGGTTATTATTGTTTATTGCCAAAAAGACCGTTAACGATTTATCTCGAGGGTGGCCGTTTGGAATTTCATTTGGGCTGGTGTTATTGGCTGTTAATGGTTGCCGGTAACTATTGTGGTTATGCTGTCGATATGGAAGAAACATTTAAAATATGCTTAACTGTTATGTCTTTTCAAGGAATTTTATGTTTTATTGCTGGAATACTGATATCCATAATCGATTTGGTATGGCCTCATACCTTTTCAACAGTACTTGAGGTTTACTACGGTACACCTTATGATCGTCATGTGATATTGGAGGAATCAAGCGATGTTAGGTATCGTAAGCGTAACAGTCGCAATTTGGAAGATCCTACGGGCTTAGGGTCACGTATTTTAAGACGTTTATCGTCGAAAACAAAGGATACAACAACATCATCACAGCGAGCCAGCACCAGTCATGCGGCTAACGCAAGCGTCTCTCCAACGACGACGGCGGGCATTGAAAACAAAGCTTTTCAAACTGATGTACCTAAAAGTCCATGGCGTTATCCATTTCGCAGAGTTCAGCAATTACAATCGCATCCTAGACACATGCAACGCACTTTAAGTCAAGAGTCGAGCTCTTCGGTAGCTTCAGCGTCTATACAAATTTCGCCGTTACATAAGCATGCCTTGGCCAGAATGCTACCGTAAGTCAAGAAATCGCAACATTTTATGCCAATACTTTAAGCATTTCTCTTTTATGCCCACAGACATCCACCCGTCGAGTATAATACTAGAGGAGCTACGGATCGTTGGTGATCTCTCGCTTGCACTTTATTGAAAGAGTTTTTTTTTTTTTTTTTCAAAACGAACGTAACTTGTATTTGTGATTGCTATGTATTAGTTTAATTGTTTTTGTTTTTTCGTTTTCTCTTTTTTTTTCGATAAATTTTATGCATTGATTTAAATTGTACAACAAAACAAGAGCCATTTATTTAATTAAGATTTTTCGCTTTAAATTATTTAAAATAGGGTTTTTTTTGCTTTGTTTTTTTTTTTTTTGTTTACAGTTTTTTTTTATTATAGCAAAAATTTGTAATTGTTTTTAATTTTCCACATTTAGTGATAAGTGATGATATATTATTGTGATAATCCTTCAAATATGAAAATGTAATTATTAAGCAATTGTTTCTAATGCTCGCTTGTTTCCCTAGGGATTTTATTCATAAATAATGCTTTCAATTGAAAATTTTTAATTGTTAATTTTTTAATTCTCGTTTTCGAATGTAAATAATAAGACCCGGGATTATTGTTAGAAATTATGATTTACTGTGTGTGCGTGTGTGTGTACAATTTTTGTTTTTTTTTCTCAATTAATATTTGAATGTCTTTTCTCTAAGCTATTTATTATTCATTGTTTTTTTTTTTTTTTTCATTTAATTTATATAAGTATTTTTTCCATATTTCGTTAAAGAGTAAATTAATTGACTTATGAATGCTGAGGATAGATACGCCTGAGTTGTTGTAAAAATTTTTAAGTCTATTCTAATTTATAAATTTTAATAGCAGACGAGATTTGATTTTCGCTACGTTTCAAATTTTTGACGGTTTGAAAAAGGTATTGAAGTCTAATAAAATTTACTTATGTTATATAGAAACTGCGAAGTTTGTTTTTTTCGTACAAACCAATATATACGTCCTCCAAATAGAATGCTTTATTTGGTATTGATACTGCTTCAACACCGACGTTGGATAGGATCAAAGTTTCTAAGCCTTTGTCTTCTGTATTGTTGGCCAATTGCAGGTGACTTCACATCATTAAAGGCAGGCATTAAAGTAAAAGATTATATTATAGCGTCTCCCTCGACGAATTACGACCACTTGCTTTTCAATGTTTGGTTTAAACGTTTACTTTTCATATAGATCGCCTCATCAGGCTGCTTCGCTAACTCATCATATACTCCGCCTAGATGGTCCCACCAAATACAAAGCAGGACCTTTGAACTGTGAGTATTCGGTTTGGACGTGAAAGTATAATATGGCTTTCTGCGTTTGGGATTATCGTAATGAACTCTTTTTTCAGCTCTTCACAAGTAAGGAAAGGCCGTTCAATACATCCTGGCTGCATCATATTTCTATTCGCTTGTTTCTGAATTATGTTTGTGGCTTTCAGTCGGTTAAAACTTTCTGGTTGAGTCGTGTTTGACATAAGTACTCAAGAAGTACTGCTTCCCAGTCTGTATCTTTGAAAATCGTCTCCCGACCATCGCCATACCGGTCAAAAATCATCATTCTTGGAAGTTCTCACGGTACGTTCTTTCACTGACAGCGGTTTCGTCATAAGTATATTCTTTGAGAGTGTTCGATGTATCTCAGCTGTAGATTGTTCATATTGAAGCAAGTAAAAATCAAAACCTCCTGCAAACGAAGAGAATTTGGCTTTTAAACTGATATTTACTTTGGGATGCGGGGATAAACCTAACAATGTTTTTAATTGGGTTACTTTACAAAGTGCCCGTGACTGACGTCTACATCTCTTTATTTTCACAATTGAAAGCCGGTGAAAACTACACCTATTATATATATATATGTACATATGTATATGTAATAAAGCGATCACATATAAATCACTAGTCTTTGGTTATGTCTTACTTTTACTTTATCGATTGTAACTTGTTACTTGTGTTCTCCCCTTCTCCAGCACATCATTAGGCTTACATTTGTGCGAACGTTTGGCAACGCACCGAACGACAGAAGATATTACCTGCTTTCTGTTACATCAAGCGCGTCGAAATGATTTTATAAATGGACTTAGGCCTGTCTCTCCGACTGTCTGTTGTCTTTGTAGGTATTTTTAAGATTAGGTTGTGGGCGCCATTATTACGATATTTGGATGAAGTTTGTGGTACTGACATTTCAAGGAAAGGAACTGAATTAAAATATATACAAAAGCAACCGCCATACTAAAAACCTATTTTCGAAAGGTCGTCAGACGGAAAATATTTTTAATTCTTAATGTTTCTCGACAAAACACAATGAAATAAGCTAGTAACGGTATACTAAACAAATGCGAAAAAATTGGATCGGATAGGACCATAAACATTCTGCGGAGAGTAAGACTTTATATGTCAACAAGCGGTAATTTTTTTAATTTTCTTACGATAATATGTGGAAGTGTTCCACGAGAGATAAAAAAAGAAGAATTTCTTAGTTTTTACAATGCGATCATGCACGGATGGAAGCGATAATGAAAGGAGCCAATTTCTGTGAATCGTATTTATAAGTTCCGTTAATATATTTTTTAATAACCAATACTTCTACATTGTGTTTCTTTTCACATATTAAGTTCCACATTGTGTTTCTTGCATTGTATTCATTTGTTAAGCGTAATGTAGATATTTAAGTAGACACGAAATATATCATTCGAAATCATCAAAGTAAAAGCGTTAGAACGTCGAATAAATCGCAGTCAGTACAAACAAGTCGATGTTCAAAATTAGAGAATAAGTCGATTTTGTAAATATATTTATCTTAAAAAGTGAAGCATACTTTCGGCATAAAAATTAATATAATAGAAAAAAAGTTAAATAATTGTTCCGTTTATTTTTCATATCCATCACCGAAGGACGAGGGGTATATTCATTTTATCAAAAGGTTTGCAGCGTCCAAGAGGAGTCTTCACAGGCCTTACAAAGCGTATACATTTTAGATCATCATCAAATAGTGAATCGATTTAAGCGTGTCCGTTTGTATAATGTATGTTCAAAAGCATACTCCTCGCCGCAAAAATTTAAATTTAATTAAATTTGGCAGAAACATTAGAAGTTCGCATACGCAAATTGGTAATGAAAATGTGCCAAATTGGTCGAAGGACATGCTTAAAATACGACGTAAATTGAGAGCCCCTCAGTCTTTTAGGGAATAAAAAACCGTTTTTTTGCTCCCACATCTAACATATACATAACTAAAACTACTTAATTTCTTGCAAATTATTGCAGAATTTTAACTGTAAACTTCCCTCTAAAGATTTGAAGATGCAGGCTTGTCTTGAAAAGGTATGTGCCCATGGTGTCCTTCTAAGAGATAAAAAGCTTGACAAGACACAACCAAAAGCAAAATCAGGCGCAGCAGCGGACGGGGAAAAAGAGGAGCAGAAAGTGGAATTTGACTTATCCACAGGATGAATGAAGGATGATATGATTTGTTTGCGCAGCTTAGGTGACACAATCTCTTTCCATGTCGCCGAATTTTTGTGCGTTTTAAGTAAAGCTTTATTTATGTTTTTAATTGAAAATGATCAGCCTTTCACCCACCTACCATCAGGTGTCAGGTAATATTCTCGCCTCCCGGATGTGTGGCGAATTCCTTACTGCAGTTTAAATGTCTTATTTTTTCGGGGAGGTTTATTCTCTATCGAAGGACTGTGTTCTTATAGATGCCAAAAGCACTGAGGGAAAAGTCAGGGGTTTGAGGAGTGTTGTTTGTTGTGTGTGCTGGAATTGATCGACACCAATCTCTGAATTATCTTCATACATAATTGAGAGCCTGAAGTGTTTCTTACTGGTAGAAAAACAAAATCAGTTGGAATTAAACGGTAAGAGTGGCCATGGAAAATGAAATATCTTTTCCTCCTTAACCAGTCCGTTTTCTATTTGATAATAACTAATATCGAGATTACTAAGGTGAACTAAACGTCAAAGAGCTCAATGTCTCCCTCAGTTTGTCTAATACAGCTATAGCTTATCGGACTGTTAGCTGACCAAACTCCTTTACGGACTTTCCTGTGCTGAACTAATTTCATTGATGCACGATGTTACTCATAAGGCGGTTGGATTCAGAAGGAAGCGAAAGCGCCATCTACTTTGCCTTTATATCTTTGTTCGAACTTAATTGCTTAAAGTCATATCAGTTGGCTTCGGATGTGATAAACTTACCCTATTCCATATCGGTTATTTGTATTTCCTACGGTATTTAACTAATTGTGTATAGAAAGAAAGGAATGAGATCAGTTATATGAATAAGATGGTGAATAACTTAACGTAAATATAGAACCGAAAGGAGCTTGAGACTTTGAATCTTAGTCATCCGTCCCTACTTCCTATGTTTCGTGAAATCATATCGGAATGCCCAAGCTAGTAATGTCTATTTCTTATACCTTAAATTCTGATTATTGTATCTACGGTATTTTATACCCTAATGTTTATAGCCCAAGGGAGATTGGTGCATAACATCAAGTGGTCAAATGGTTAATTGCTAAGTTGTGTTCACAAATAGCGTCTGCCTTTAGAATTAATTTGAACTAAGAAAGAAGACCGAGAAGTTTTCTTTTCATAGTCGCTGAAGGCATTTTTCTATGCTCGCTGCAATAAGAAAAACACTGGTTGTATTATTACCCAGAGTAAACATTATGCATATATTGAACACAAATCATCTCTCAGTTTGAATTTTTTCTTAAATAATAATAAATAAAAAGAAAACATTGAATAAATATGTAAATAACCCAGCAGGAAACTGCGATAAGGAACTTATACGAGTCCTTATATTGTATCTACGAGTATATAAGTGTATATGCGTCTGTGCATAAGAAATTCGTAAAGATAGCAGATAACTATAAGTTAAAGTTTCATAAAAAACAATAAAGTAAATAACGAGATTTATGACGTTTTTATTGTTTGCTACAAATACTACCACTTGTTGTTGTGTTCTTAAACTGTATTGTTTAAAACAAAATAGGGATCGCATAGCTTCACAGCTACATAGCTACATTATATTATAGCTGCGGGGTAAAAAATATAAATATAAAGAAAAGAATAAAAATAAAAATAAAAACCCTTTAGTGTTCTTTAAACGAATAGTTTATGTGCATAGTGTAGTGAGTGCGAAAAAATTGGAGAAATAATAAAAAATACTTTATTTTGAATAAGAAGCAGCATTAACTTTTATGTTAGAAACAGATTCTTCTTCTAATATTTTATCCTTTCTATCTCTATCTTTGTCAGTTCATACAACGGATGGCGGTTACATTGGTTTTTCACACTTCCCCTTAGATACACACGCACACGCACACGTACACGCACAAGCAAAGCACACGCAAACGCGTACACAAGACAACATTTATTTACGATTTGAACGAAAAGGAAAAAAAAATATGTTGGTTTGTTTTCTTTTTTCCCTAGTAGTGTTGACATATTTACACGAATGCTTACAACTGTTCGTGCGTGTTATTGTTAAAATGCACTTTAGATATATGGGAATTATTACTGTGACGTAATGGTGTTTTGCAAGCGATCGAATATGAAGTTCTTATATAACGTACATCTGTGTATATTGTTATGGGTAAGTTTATGTACGTGTGGGTATGTTCATATGCAAATGTATTTACATAAACTTTCCGTGCTCATGCTTGCATTGATATTAGGTGGGGTTGATTTAAATATGAGAGAGAATAACTTTTTTAATATTTTATCTCATGCAAACTTGTTCCCTACATAGGGCAGCGACGTCAAACACGAAGATACTAAGGATAAATTAATGATAGTAAATTTTGTATTTTTACGTTTATTATCGCGAATAGCTGTTTAAAAAAAAAAAAAAAGAAGAGAATTGCGCGAGCTATGTAAGTATGTACGTATTATACGAACGATTGTTATTATTAAAATTTATGTTAGTACTTGTAGCAGTTTTTCTTCTTCTTTTTTTTTTCATCTCGCGTTGTTTACATTTGACGAGGGAGCAATTTTATAAAAGTCAGGTTTTGGTTATAAAATTTTATTTATTTGAAGATTATATGAAGACGGTAAAAAACAAATCATTTACATAAAAATGTTCTCGATTTGACAAATTTTAACGATTTACATTTTACGTAAACAGTGAGAGAACGACCTTTGTCTTAAACTCAACCTCAAGCATCCCTACAAGTACACAAATGTACCAGGTATGTAAATCTAAAACCGAAATACTCCCTCAGTTGACCGTAACTGGTAATGTAGTTACTGTCAAACCGCTTGATGACATCAGACAAAGAATTTTCAATAGGAATTTCGTACAACCGCTTAGTTTGCGACCGCGTTCAATATATCGATTTTCTCGCAAAACAAGAACATTCGCCGACGGCATTATTTTGTCGTTGAACGATACTAAAAGCAAATCGATTTTGCAGCCTATCGTTACTGGCGATGAAAAGTGGTTCTATTTTGAGAGTTTTACGCGCAGAAAGTCGTGGATAGATCCAAGCATACCTCCAACATCTGTTGCAAGTTCAATTTTGTATCGAAAGAAGGCAGTAGTCTATGTTTGATGGGTTCCCACTGTCTTCTGTCCGTCTTTTACAGTGCACAGCAATGCTATGACTCCGATATTACTCCGTTATAACTAACGCTTTCCTGTATCTATGTTTAGTGTTCCTTATCTTAAAACAGGTTGAACTGCAAACAAACTCATTATAAATTTTCTTTGAATCTTTGAAGGCAGCAAAAAGGAGATATAAAAATATTCTGAGTAAAGAGAAAAGTTACTCAGTTTTGCTATTCAAAGTAGAAGGATTCGCCCCTAACTTGTTGGCCACACAACCAGTGGTCTACAACATCCTAACGTTTAAGAATACAGCGTATGGCTTGTTTCTATATAAACTGTTGAATGATCTTTGGTTAGCCTAATAAGAATCTATAGGTTTTATTTTACAATATATTTTAATATTTACATATAAAATATTTATGTATGTAAACAATCTGCTATTAATCGTGCCCCTTGACTGTGTGAAACTTGTATAGACCAGTCCAAAGTGATATCCCCCGTACGTATAGAACGGTAACGGACGGAAAGATGTGAAGATAGGAAAAGAGATAGGGAATGGTCGCAGCCTAGTGGTTACGTACCTAGCCGGCAAATCATAGGCTTTGCCGAATGAGCACTCACTATAAGTGGAGCCAAAAATGGTCAAACCCTCATTGAACTTTAAATTGTCGAATGTCCACTTCGTGGTCGCGAATCTTATCTACTCGGCTATGCTGCAGCTTTCAAATGTGCGTTACATGTTCGCAAGCGTTGTCATTTATAACATTTTTTACTTTTGAAAGACTACTCCTTTCAACAAGTACAAAAAAGGGTTGGAGGGGAATTGTGTGACGATATCTACATAAGGTTCCACAAGGTCCGTTCCTAATAATATAAAACTCGTAAGGTGGTTCACATCACTAGAATTTCATTTTTGTTCTGCCATTCAGGATATGTTATGTAAGCACATGTGCGGGCGACGGCGGTTAAGAAGGATTGTAGATAGAGGAGAAAGGAAATAGGGGTTTGCGTTAGTATACGTGCGATGTGAAAGTGAAAGATCGAAAGGCGGGCAGTTGAAGGAACAGTGTCTTAATTAAATTCGCTTAGATTCTTTGCTTCAATTAATAGTTCAGTCTGTTGATAAGTAACTCAGTGCGTAACAACAACTGCTTAACGTGACATTTCGAAAATAATAACTCGTTGATCAGATTTTGTAAATTTGCTATAATTGAAATTGAACTGGAAGCTTAACAATCTTATCTATTTATTATTGTATAAAGATTGTTAAATTCAATATATGTTTATAGATCTCTGCAAAACAAAAAAAAAAAGGGGATGAAAATATAACCCTTCGTTAGTCAATAAAAACAAACAATATTGGGTGTTAGTGGCAGTGATAACATGATGAATGATTTTTCAGTTCTGCGGAAATTCAAAAGGGTGGGGAGCGAGGAGAGGGGATGGAAAAGTTAGACAAGTTTTGTGTGTTCAAAATTCGTGTGTACGTGCATGCGTCAATCTTCAAGACAATAGCAATCACCCTCAGCCATGGAAATGTTCCGTGTTACACATACAGAATACATATAAATGTTCAATATATTATATGTATTATAGGTTTTTGCTTGTTTTGTGTGAGTGTGTGTATAAAAGAAGCCATCTATCTTTCTTTTTTCTCCTTAACTCAACTACGAATGTACAAAATCTATATATTGCATTGTACTAAAAGAGAATAAAAAAACAAAGGAAGTAGGAAAACACACACAATAACAAAGAGTAAAAATAATAACAATAACATATACATACTTAGTTGCAATATGCAATATGCAGAACTTCATCCATTTTCGTTTACTTAGGGTTTTATTGTTTTCGCTGAGCTTGTACTGCTCTTGCATGTAAGGAACGTTGCTGTCGTTTTGTTATTGATATTAAATTGAAATCTTTTGTGATAGTGATCGATGCAAATTGATGGCACGTTTCGACAAACATCAACGTAATTTGATAACAAAATGTTGACAATAAGGGTATGAAAGAAAAGACAAAGAAAGAATTCTTAAATAGAAATATTTAAACTATTTTTTTTATATTCATATAAGCGTTACATTCATGTTCATGCTCAATTTTAGACGAGTCACGACTCACATCTATATATATATATATATATATATATATATATACATCTAGCTCATGAAGACTTGGAATAAAAGACTACGACAATTATAAATTTGTGAACAGAAAGATTTTTATTTACTAATTAAATCATTGGTTAAGTTTTCTCTGATAGAAATGTGAGGAGACCCTTGCTCTCCGAAAGGCAGTGCTAGACAAACGTAAACTTAAATAAGAATAAACTTAGTTATATTAGATTTAAATACCTGTAAACAGACAACAGTAACGCCTAACATCTATTTTCAGTTGAGACCTGGCAAGCTTGGATGTCCAGGTTGGATGTGAAAGTGAAAAGGACGACTTCTGGCCTTTGATGTCCTTTGACTTTTGTATAGTTTTGCTAGATATTCGGTTTTCTCTTTTTCCTTGGCCAAGCAGTCAACACACCAAGACGCATTGGGGTGTTCATTAAGATGTACGCAGGGAGTCTCGAATCTTTAGCATTAAATAACTTTGCATTGTGACTATGACTTTAACGTTAGTCTCTCTCTCTCTTTCTCTCTCTCTCTCAAATTTTTGCTACATAAATGAATTTTGTTCGATCTTAATTCCAAAAACAGAGTTAACCAAAGAGGAGTTAATGAAGCCTGTTATTGGATATAAAGCTTAAATCATACGGAGTAAATTTGTTGCTTAAGTGCTGTGCATGTCGAATAAATTTAGTTCATTTCTATATGGAACTGAAACGGTTCTGTAAAAGATGTAAACGTTCCATGTTAACCGAAGAAGTGGGGGAAAAAATATGACATTTATGGGGCGAAATCTAGCATAAGATAGAGAAAGAACTTGTCTTATCCAAAGAATATTAAGATGAAGAAAGAAAAATATATATATGCAAGCATTTATAACAACAACAATTTTTTTCATTTTTTTCTCTTTCTTTTATTGAAAAGAAGAACATTGTCCTTAAAGTAGTTTTGTTTATTCTTATTCTGAAACCGAAGAAATCATATGCTCCATCGTTCGTTGCTGTTTATTAGACAATCTAACATTAAATGTGGATGTAGGAGTTGTCAGAGCGTGTGGTTCTTTCCTTCTTTTAAAAAGGCTGCAAATTGAAATTTCTTCTTTTTCCGTAAATAACAAAACTACAAATTCCTGGATGTTTTACCTTTTGCTTAAGTTATAGACAATAAGAACATTCTTAACCCAAGCATTTGGAAAAAACAAAAAAAAATACAAATACAAATAAAAATTGTGCAAGAAAGTTTACAAAGAAAAGTCGAACCAACGAAAACTTCAGTTTCAGAAACGAAATCGTTGCCCATATATAGAAATTTAATATATAATTTTTCTTTCAAATACTTTTTCCAGTTATTCCATTTCAGACTTTATTTTGTACTATTTTTTTATTTTCTACTCCTACGAAACAATGTTATCTCATGCAAGTTTGTTGTTTTAAGTTAAAGGAATTTTATTCAATAAAAAAAAAAACACAAAAAAAAAAAAATTATATGATACACATATTTACTATTGCATATTACACTCGAAAGAATTGATACAATAAAAATTGAAAAGTTGTAGGGTACGCCTTTAGTAACGACATCAGGCATTTCAAAGATTGTTACTTATGTCAGATGTAAAAGCCGATCGCACTAAATGAATTTCAATATTCCTCTCCATCCATTATATGAAATATTGTACGTTTTCCACACCTGATTCTCTTTTTATACGACAGATAGTTTCCCAAAAATTTCGTGTAAAAAAATTCGTGCAAAAGAAAGTATTGGAAAAATAGACTGGTTCCAGACTTAAAAAAGCAACTGAAAAGTACAACAAATAGTATTAAAAAATTCTTATTAGATTTCTCTTAAGAATTTATCTCGTCTTTACACATTTTATTTCATTAAATATATTATAAAAATAAATTATATTTTGAAAAACCAAAGTAAATTGCGTAAATGATACGTTACGTCTTTACTCTATTCGTAATTCGGGGAATTCCGAACATAATCTCACTGACTTGTGCATATTACGAGAAGTTATAATTGTGAGGAGTGAGAATGAAAAAAAGTCAAATTGGGAACAAAAGTTAGGCCCACCTTTTATTGCATCATTTGATGGATCAATCTAAGATTGTCTTCCTTCTGTTCGTCTTGCTTTTCGGTATTCAGCTTACAGGCCATAATTTTTGAGACATTTTTTAATTAAATTTGTTACATTGGCGTGTTTTGGCTCAAGGACTAAAGCTATTGAATATGGTTCGGATGGGTGCGCTTTCTCGACGGCTTTGAAAAGTTGGTGTACGAAGAAAGGTAGCGTGGTATGGGGTATTTCATGGCGGGCCATGGCCCACTATATCGGCTTTACTTACTTTCTTTAAATATCTTTAATAACTTTAAAAACTACACATACAGACATACAGACGATATCAAAACTTTAATTTTCATCACCAAAGAGTTGGAGGTTATCATCCTTCAAGCAGTTTGAAGGACATGGTAGACTTTACTACACACATTTTTTTTGTTTTTTTTTTGATTTATACGCGTTCTTATCCAGGAATTATTTTGAGGGTTTCTCTCTACCATAACATAAAAGCAATCTTCTTATTGTTTACGTATGGTATGTTTGCGCTTTTTTAGTAAACAAAAGACTATTTTGTTATGTTTGTTTCAATTGAATTAATTTTTTTTCTTAGTCTTCTCGTTCATACTGTTTTTCTTTGCAAAACAATTTGTTTCCAATATTTTAAGAGTTTAGCAAATTTTTTTTTTTTTTTCCTTTTTTTAATGTTAAATTTCAAGATATAAAAAACTTTGTCTTATTTTTTGCTATTTCCATAGTATTCTTGTACGCTCGGCGTACAGTCTATGAAGTTATTTTCGAAGTTTTCTGTTATTGATAAAATTCAATTACATAACCACGCCTAATACATAGTAGTAGGCAGTAAAACTTTGGCAGTTTTGTGAACTGTGCAAGATGTTTATACCTCTGTTAGAAAAAGAAAGACTGGAAACAATTAATATATTAAATTATAAGACTTGGATAAAAACTCATGCAGTTTCGTTAGGAATGTTCGTTGAGTATGTTTCTAAGCTCTGTCAACAATGAATCGTGGAATTCACGCTTGTAGTAAGATTTTAAATGAGACAACATATTATGTACGTTATTTGGCAAGCGAGGTTATTTGGCAAAAGAGGTCTGCTTCAAAGCATTCTCAATAGCGTTGGCTCTTGGGTCAAAAGACGTCAGAGTACTAAATTGCATCAAAATGTATCAAAAATTGTTAAACACAAGCAAACAAGACGGACAGACAGATAGGCGGACAAACGAACGGACAGATAGACAAGCTTAAAACCCTTCAGAAAGTGATATAATGAAAGCTCTGCATGTTGCATACATACGCACCAACTTAATATGACACAAATGGTGTAGGTGTACTTATCAACGTGTCTCCTATTTTTTTATTTTTTGGAAATTTTCAGTCCTTCTCTTTAATTATAGGTACAAAAATAGTTCGTGTCGATAATGGACATGATTAAAGCCGCCTAAGTTTGGTAAAACAAATTCTATCTAGAGCGTGTGTTATTTTATGTAAACTTCGAAAAAAATTGTTCTACTTGCTAATTCAATCGACAGGGATTGCGTTGTGAAAAAATATTAAAAAATATATATATATTTTCTACAATAATCTGCAGCATTACTTTGACTAAAACGATAATGCGTCTCGCAGGCTTGTGATATGTGTGTGCGGTGTTTATGTTGAAGATATTTTGTCAAATTCGGCAGCACGCGTATGACAGAAATTTCTAGAGTGAAACTATACCTTTCCTGCTTGAGCAATCGTTCATAAACTCGATGAAAGTTTTCAAAAAGATTGAAGGAAACCGGTTCATTCCATCCTACAACATCGCTGCCAAATTAAAAATTTTCCAGACCATTATTTTGCAGTCAAGACTTCAAAAAAAAGAAACTAAGGGAAAATGGTGATAAAACGGGACGAAGTCGAGTAAATTTTGCAGAGCTTGACTATAGACAACTAAAGTATAACAATAATATGCGGGAAGATCGTAGATGAATGTGCTTGGTGGTTCTGGAAAGGTCTCTAACCAGCCCACACACATATTTCCACTTTCTGCAGCTAATAACTAACATGGTCAAAGTGTTCAGTACCGATAACTCATCTCAAATTGTTCAAAAGGAAAGGCGTTGTCTCCCCTCGTGCCATTCTTAATGGCTTGATATAAAACTACGTGGCTTGCCTTGGAAGTCTTGTTGCATCCGCCGTATAGTTCGGACATTGTCCTGCTATAATAAAGCCAACTTCAACTAAGGCCTGTAAAAATAGTTTTGTGTATTTCGATTTTCGCCCAGAAATCCCGTAAGCTTTTCAATCATGTTGTAAAGCTTTTACCAGATGAACCGCGCAAAAGCTTACAGATCTCATAAATTTAATCTGAAATGTAAGGAAAATGCGTCGGCATTTCGTAAAAGACATCACAAAGTGTTTCTATTACCTAATTTTTTTATATAAACGTACCGCGTAATCAAATTTTGTACAATGAAACCTAAAGTCACGGAAATTTTTTCTATTATTTTGTGGTAAGTCAAACTGCACAATAATTTGTTTGTTGTAATACTTTTTCGTTGCATTTCTTTGATATTGTACGCTGATAAAACCTATTTACAATTAATTTCACATCAAAACACGTTATCTATGTACTGTCCATCAATTTGATTTGCATTCGCTAAAGGTTGATAATACTGTATCTACAACATTGAAAGAGTTGCGCTAACAGTGTTTCACACGGTTAACTTCCGATAATTTCCCTTTATTTTTCAAAGCGACACAATGTAATAAACTGTTATAACCAACGAGAATTAAGAGACTGTCTTTAAACATAACGTAATATATTTCTCCTTTGAACGGGGTAACAATTTGCATTATATTCAGATAAGCAAATATACTTCTCTTTTATCTAAAAAAAAGAAAAAACAATATAAAAACGAAGTGTGCTCTTTACAGCTAAATTCGTTATCTTGATTTATGTGGGGAAATAGTTGTAGGACTGAATATGAAAACAAATCACCGAACGCGATTGATTAAAATCGCATTACACTTTAATTCGTAAATTAGACTCAAAGAGAGCTTCACTTAAAGAGAGAACTCAAATTTGAATTTCTTTACTTGCTATGCTCAGACTCTGCTAGATAATGTATAGCATAAGGGAAAACGGTTTTAATGGATATTATTAAAGATAAACAAAATCAAGTGGTATAAGGGGAATTTACATTCAGCAACGAGAAATTAAATTCGTTCAGTTTATCTTTCCTCGAGGTCCTTGTTTTTTCCACTTGTTCTCTTAAAGAATATTATAAAATAAACTGCTTTTTGGTTCCCCATCGACATGTGGTTTCAATGAAGTAATAGTTCGATATGAATTAAATTTTTATTATATATTGTATTTTATTATTAATAATGAAGAAGATCTTAATACGGCCATGTTTGGTACTTGAAGTAGGTCTTTAGGTTGCAAGTGTTTTTAAAAATTTCTTTTAGCCTTTTAGCCGAACTTTTTCACCATGAGATCATACCCTAAATCTTTGCTAATAGTTTTGAGCCACGGGACATCTTTTATTTTTGCAAAAGTTAATTTTCACACCAACATGAATTCACCCTAGTAGTGGTAAACGTATGAAAATTTTTATTATTTTTCTGATCCCATGCGCCATTCTATTATATCTAACAAATCAATCGTCGTGGTTTCAAGTGCGGTAGAGTTTCGAGCCCATAAAGCCCATAGCTTTAGATGCTGGTGCTTTAAAAGTTTGGTCTTACAATTTATTTTTGGGCCAAACGAATAATAGTAATTAGTGATGATAAGATATCCAAGTAATGCTTTTATTGGCAAAGGTGATCGTGAAAATAAGGTGCAACACAGTTTCATGCTTAGTTAAGATATGATTTTTTGAACCTAAAAAACACAAACGCAAAAGTAGTCTCCGCTGATTTTAAGAGATTGATTTTTCATTTCCGGAAATACTTGTCTGTTTACATAAGAAGTTCATATTAGCAAATGTAGAAGATTTTTTGCACTTGACGTGTCATCAGTGGCATATAGAAAATATAATATGAAGCCCTTCTCTTTTGCCTCAAGATTGTATTAAGACATTTTTTTTGCTTACAAATGGTTTTCCTAAAAGTTTATCAAGTCAAGGATTTATTTTATTTAACTAACAACTTGGCTCAGCGACCTCTCCCCAAATTTCATTGTTCAGGTGTATTGTGAAGTGCTTTTATTTTTCTATGTTTTTTTCTATTAAATGATTGAAGCTTGTGTTTAGAGTAAGTAAGAAAGAATAAGTGCTTTTACATGTGTGTTCGTGATGTTTTTTACAAAGTTATAAAAAGAACAAAGAACAACGTAAGCAATAAAATAAATCATAAAAAATGCAAAAGTAGTCATAGGTAAAAAAGTGAAAGTATCTATGGATAAAGTTTTTATGAAATACTGTTCTCAGCAAGCGCTAATTATTTATGCATTACTTAACGTCAAACGCAAATCGGGCGCCGAACGTGTGAAACTATTGCATACTGACCATGCATGCAATTTACAAAAAATTTTGAACATTTATTAACGAAGAGTATAAGAAAAGTTTCAGCTTAAAAATACTCTTGAGTTCTTCTTCGCTTCAAAATAGTTGTTATTATGTAAAAAATACTCATTCTATTAATTATTATTATTATTATTACTTTTAAAGAGAAGGAAAAAAGAAAAGAGAAAGACTAAGTACATAGTAGACAACTAAGCAAGAAGTTTTATTTTAAGTTGCAATAAATGAAGAGTCAATCGTAAACAAGAGAAAATGTAAGATTGAGAACACAATGACGTGAACATAATGTTTACATTAGCAATTGTGAATAATGCGAGAACGATAGAGGAAGCAGTGTTGAGTCAATGACATACTATAAAATTTAATGCTCTTAGAGGATGAATGAAATGCAAAAAAAGGGATGGATGCAAGAGAGCAAAACGGGAGAGCAACGAAACATAAATGTTTTGTGATTACTTCGTTTATGGGAGAAGAGAACCCTTACGAAAATAACCGAAGGTTTTTACGCACGAATTGTATTTTGAATTTGTTCTATGGATGGCTTGCTGCTCTGCCTCTTATTTATCGTGTCTTTTTTCTTTGTATGCCCTTACATACAAAAAACGTGTGCAATTTGGAGAGTTGTGTTGAAAATCAAACACCAGCAATAGAGTACAATTTCCTATTGCTCGTGTTTGTGTGCGTATGCATTGAACATGCACTAAACATACACGAATGTCCTTTGTGACAAACAATACTTTTACCCTAAAAATCAGTTTCAGCTCATCCGCCAGAGTGTCCGGAGTGTTATGTATTAAAATAATGGCGGATATCGTTTGCGTGCGCAGCAGTGTTGCCATGTTTTCCAAATAAGTGCTTTTCTCTGTTAATGTGTGCTAAATAAAAAACAAAAAAAAAAAAGAAGCAAATAAAATAATTCAATAGTGATAATTGGAAGAAATATAATAAAATAATCAATAAAAAATTCACAATCGCGTGTTTCGCTTTAATTTATAGAAAAAAATCTTTACAAAATAACTAACTCTTACTTTAAAAATCAAATAAAAAATATTTTATTGTTAATAACAATTTTGTTCGTTTTATTAATGTTAAATGTTTGCTATTGTTTTCATTCTTGGATAAATCGTTGCAAGCGTGCAATGTGCTAAAGAAAGGAAATTCGTAAATACTCGTTACGTTCTTGTTTGCGAGTTTTAAGTATTAACTAACGATTCACGATTGCCGTTGTTTTCTGTTTTATACACGCGCACACATAGCACTTTGTTGATGTATCGTGTTTCAGTTTGCCGGACTTCCTATCTACAATTTCTACACTTTAACTTACGTGTTAACTATAAAAAGAAGTAAATGCTTTTACAAAACATCATCATAAAACTTATAGTAAAAAAAAAAGAAAACAACAAAAATGTATATTAAAATTAAAAGAGAGAGAAAATAAAATAAAGAAACAAAATGAATTATCATATATTCTAACGTACAAAGCAGTGTTTAAAAGCAATTTAAGTTTGTCTTCATCATTCATTTCTTTGTTTTTTTCTTTTTATGGCACAAACCAAAACTGTAAAGAAAGTTTGAAATCATTTAAAACTTTTACGACACATCTTTAGAGAAATATAAGGGAATAAAAGTAAACTTTTACGTATATACGTTTGAAAAGTACTTTGCACGCACATACATGCATTCATATCTTTATTCGCACTTATGATGCATGCGGCTGGCTTGGGGAGACGAAGAAAGAAAAGAAGGATTTAATACCTTAGAAATCATTCAAAGCCTAATAAAAATAGTTCATAAATCAAGAAAGAGAATAAAGCAAGCGACTCAAAGAAATTGAAGGATTTACAACTTTCTTCACCTGAATCGCAGGTAAGTTTAATAGTAAAAAGCAATTGTTTTCCCCAGTGTGGATATATTTTATATTTGTATTTTTATATCTTATTTATTAGCGTTAAAAAAAATTTCGAAGGATTAATTTCATGTTAAGTGATATCGCTTGTCTATCAGTTCTGAGCTTGAAGAAGGCATTATTGAACTGCCTTTCTTTCGGACGATGATTTAGTTAACAATAGTAGCAGAAAGCTAAAGCTTGATCTTTCGAGTGAATTTAAAGAACATCATTTGGCCTTTTCGAATATGGAAAGTTTCAACCTACAGCCGAAATTTTCCTCACAGATGTTCCGAAATATAATCTCAAGATGTTTTGTGTCAATCATGTACGAATTTAAAACAGAAAGAATACCATAACTTATCTTAAATATTTGCAAGTTCGTCAGTCCTTTAAAGTATGATATTCACCGCACAGTAGTGCTTGAGTCGAGGTAATAGGGATAAATTCTCCTGTATATCATCTTTTCATAAAGTTCTTCACTTAAGTGATAAACTTCTGAAAGCTTCCATCTTTCTAATCTAATTAACTACCTTGGTTTTTGAGAGTTCTTGAACCATTTGTGAAAGGAACTCGATGATGAATGCCATAAATTGTTTGTTATGTACATGATAATTTAGCATAAATCCCTTTCACTGCACTTACATTTCTATTTATATATTTATATTCATTTATATCGATTGATTATTAATTATACAGCAATTTATTTCTATCTACATATGTACTTTGGAAATTATCTTTTGAATAATTTATTTCATTAAATATTCCAAGAATAAATCAATAATTATTTTCGATGTTATTAGTAACAATAGTTGTATAACCTTCAATTATTGCACAAGAAAATTTTACACATACATATACATCATGTATATTCTCGAGAATTTTATTGATATTTGAAAAAAAAAATCGCATTTGTTTTCTTTTGCAATCTTGTTTTTTTAATGAAAGATGGAAATCCAATACCATGACTGTTATTTTTTGTTCTTCTTTTATACAATAGATTGGTTCGATGGAAATTAAAGCAAACTCTTTGAATAATTTTCTCGATGAATGCATTCATCAGACTGTAGAAGTGAAAAAGAAGATTAGATAACCCTGCACTTGTACCTGTGTTCCTACTAGGTTTTTACTTGGACATATTTTTATATGTACGTTTTTCAGCATCCTGCAAATATTTAGTTAGTTAGCTAATAAGCTAGACTTTAGTTTATGTTAATTAAATTCATTCATTTGATTTTTGAGTTTCCAATCGCAATTCTTTTTGAATTGCAGATGTGAAGCTTATTGGGTTGAATCTTTCTTTACCAGAAGTGCAGGTTGGATTATTAGAACGACATTTTCTTTTTAGATTTTTATTTTTCAGGTTTTCCACTGCTTATTCAATATTCCATCACTTTCAGGCTTGAGCTTAAAAGCAAATTTTTGTCAAATTAACTGGACGGACATACACGTTTTCAATCGAGTCTTAAACCTTTGATGGGCATGTCTTGACATCTGTATTTGGTATGTAGGGACAATATAATATGTGGAGTGGTAGTTACATTTATCTTTCGCTTAAGGAAATTTGCATAACTTAAGGTTTTGAAGCCCGTTGGAAAAAGTCCGGCATTATGATAAAGTTTTTCCGAGCGGCTCGATTTTTTTGTAGAAGAAAAGAGCACCGAATATATAAAAACTAAATAACTGAGTAACTTTTTATTTTGCATCACGTGATCTTACTCTTCATCAACCATAATATAATTCTTCATTAGGCATAATAAAGTTGCACAAGCGCTTAAAGTGACTATAAAAAGTTAATATACTTAAGGAGTAAGATAAAGCGTAAATACAAGAAAGGGGTTACAGCACTTGAAAAATAGACATCACTTGGCAGGTTTTTTTGCTAGGATTCAAGAAAAAAGAGAGAGAGATCTGGTGAAATTTAATAAAAATTTTAGAACATATTTATAATTATTCCATGCACTACTTGCGGTACACGTGGCCGTGGCCTACTACAGTGATTTCACATGCTTTTTAAATCACGATTTATGTTTTAATATCCGTACGACTGCATATTGAGATATATGTATTTATTAGCAAGCACACAACACACAACACACAACACACACACATACACAAATATGTAAAAAATATACATTTGTAAAAGTATATATATGTATATATACATCTCTATATGTTTATGTATATATAAACATATAAGAGTGTATATATATACATATATAATATTTTATACAAATATTACGAATTTATTTACACATATGAGGAAGATATTTAACATAACCATCATCTAGGATCCAAAAAAGTTGAATTTCCATTCTTTCCCAAGGCAACCTAATTAGAAAGTTTCTGCATTTCACGCTAATCAGGAAGGGGTTGCCTTTGTGTAATCTGCGATCTAAGTTCTAATGAAAAAGTTTAGGAAAAAGCATAATTTAATTTTTAAAAAAGTATAATTTAATGTGGTTTGCCAATTTTCCCTTAAAATAAATAAGTAAAAATTTCTTAATTTGAAAGTTCTTTAATAAATTTTTATTTCAGAAAATATTTAACAAACTCCTTAAAGTTCGCATAGTTGAGAAAAACTTGAGAAAAAAATAAAGTTTTATAAAACTTAGATTGCATTTTAGGCTTGTGCTCCATAAACGAAAAGCATTTGTTTTCATGAATCCGATATTTAGGAGAAGGAGTCGCTATATGGTCAATGGTAGTCCATAAACGTTAATTACTTCAATAATGATTATAAACATTTAAAATAATCATAATTTGTAACAAACTTTACAAGTACGAACAAGCCAAACCTAAAAAAAAAATAATAATAATAATAATAAACAAGGAAAAAGGAAAGGAGAATAATGCAATGTTGCATTACATTGTGACTTCTGTTTTATGTAATTACGTTTGTCCTCATAGAAGTTGTTTACTATCAGCGCAAAAAAAGCTTTCTATGCATTCGTTCTCTTACATGCTTGTGAAAAATATAATAACAGGTTTTATTAGCACGTACATTTGGTCGTGTATGCACGTCTATATATATACATATATATGTGTGTGTGTGTGCGCGCGTGTGTGCGCGCTTTTGTATGCTTGTATTATGACATTGTAATTGTACTTAAATGTAATGCATGTATATGTAAAGAGAAAGTGCACACATAAGGGCTGCTTGGTTGAAACTTTGGTGTTTGTGTTGACATTTAATATTGCAAAAAAAAAAAAAAAAAACGAAAGAAAATGAAAAACGAAAATGAAACGGAACGAAAACTCACTACAGTGAGGGGATAATTTGTAGTTGTAGCAAAGAGAAATTCTTTCACATAAAAGGCGAACAGGCAAGTACTTGCATGTGTATCCATAAATGTATATATGCGTATGCATCGTATACACAATAGAGCAGTGAACGCATGTATGAAATGTTTATATACGTACACAGCAATTATCATTGAAATGATGAAAGTAACAACAACAAGAACGTGCAATATTAAATAGAGAGACGCTGCAGTAATGTTTTGAGTTTCACAATAATTTTGAAATATATTTATTATGCTTATGCAGCTTTGTGCGTTAAGTGGAAAAAATTTGCAAATAATATGCGGACAATATCTTTAAAAAGAAAAATTTATTCGAATTGGAAAGAAACTCTCCAATGCTTTTGGAAGGAAGCTCTCTAATGCTCTCCCTTTCAGCCTGGTTAAGTAGAATTGAATTCTTCAGAAAAAGGAAAAAGTTTCCTTATTATAATATTTTACTTGCCGCTGATCAACACGATCATATGATGTGACTTTTGGAAGTCTATCTTCCTCTTTTCTTTGAGGCCGCAGGGTTCTTTTAAACTCATACTTTACGGGTCCAAGAAAATGAGAAACTGACATATGACGTTTTCATTGCCAGCAGAGATTTCTGTGTAAAAAAAGAAGATATAAAGGTTGTAGTGACGAGTGTTGGTCACGTTATTGATCTATCCAAAAATAACGTTACAAATATTCTAATTTCCGACTTGTGATTGTAATGTTCTATTTTACTAACTATCGAAGGATGACGAATACAAATTTCTTCACTTTGTTTGTGATACACATATATAAAAATCGTCCTGTTTGTTAATAAAACCACTGCAAAATTCGAGCCCGTTTACACACGTTTCCGGTATAACGTTGGCATTCTCACAGTCTCGAAAATGGAAATGGAAAACTACACTAGCTAAGGTTGTAAAGTGAGTGGTGTGAATAATGAAAATGCACACAGAAACTAAAGCAAAAGCCAAAGTTCGAAAATAGATTTTACATATATTTTGTTATAACTGACATAAGCATAATTTGTGGCACAGATAACGAGGTAAAGTACACGTTAACATTTCTCTACTCAGTAAGTTTCATCTACTAACTGCGATTAACTAATCTGCTGCATAGTCGAATAGATAAGAATCGTGACTACCAAGTCAGCGTACGCGGCTTCAAAAATATGTGCGGCCTGCGACCATACTATGTCGTAGCCGGTAGGAGGGCGGTCAGTCGGTTAAGGTATAACACTTACCAATTGGGCATAAACACATTAGTCTGGAGTCATTACCCTTGTCTATCTCTTTCTTCTTTTCCAGTTCTTTCTAACCATCACCGTGTCACAGGTATAGGGTGATACAGAATGACGTATGTTTTTTCAAAAAAAAAAGAAGGGCACGGTTATGGGAACCTCATGTTATCTTCGGTTTATGTTTCCCGATATCGGGTAAACTTGATAGTCGAGCATTGTCAAGTAGCTGTAATGGGTAGAGAGTTCACAACTGCCGACAAAGTATGCATTTTTCTCACCTTCGATCCTAAAATTGTTGCCGAGTAACATAGTCAATATACATAATCCATACAAACACATATTCGGTCTACTCGGTGCCGAGCATCGTAAGCCGGCTTCATTTCTTTCTTCCCTACTTCGTTATATTAATTTTCAACAAAATGTCATTCCGATTGTCGCATAAAAAAGGATAGATTTTATATACCCTTGAAAACATCTAAAGCCATTAGAAATCTTTTTTAATATATAGATCGTTATTAAATGTTTATTTAAAAAAAAAAAGCGAGTACTTGCACAAGTCTGTGTATGTAGTATTTGTCTACAGATAAGAAATTATCATTTTGATTTGAATATTTTGATAGGTTATATTGAATTCAAGAGTAATATAATGCATGCACACGTGCACAATGAGAAAGAAAAAAAAAAAAAAATCGCAATAAAAAAGAAAAAAAAAATAAACAAAAAAGTGTGGAAAGAGAGAAAATAATCAAAACCAGTAAAACCACTAATATTGTTTGTCTGTCTGTGCATATAAAATACGTATCGGTACTTGTATCTCTATTGCCATAGTACTTAGTGCATGAACAACAACTAAAAGCGTTAATTTAATATGCAACAGGCAAACTGTAAGAGAGGCGGAAATAGAGCCCGAGGAGTAAATTACATTACGTTTTTCAAATGTTTGCTTGATTTTATTGAAAAAGGCAAAAAAGCAAAGAAAAAAGAAAAATAAAATGAACCAGAGAGAAAAATGTAGCGGCGCATACTGGAAATAAACCGCAGACAAAAAAAATAAAAAGGAAAGAATAAAAATGAAAGAGAAAATGTGTTAGAATGAAAAATGAATGTATTGTGTAACTTGTCAAGTAAAGGATGGTTTTATATAGTGATTGAATATTGAACTAAATGCAACACAATTGAAACAATAGGAAGGAATGCGTTAAAGGAAAAAGCGACGAGAAAGAATACACAATGATAGAATGTTGGCATTGCGAGTTTATCTAATCGTTATAAAGTCTTCATCATTTTACGCGAGCATTTGGACCACTTTACCGTTGTTTTGCCTATAAGCCGAGAAGGGATGTGGTTTCACACTTGATTCAAATGTGTTTCTTCCTTCCTTCGTAGATTTCTTAAGTTTTCTCAATTTCGTTATTAGAAATGAACTCATGGAGGCTTCTAACCTGTAGAGTTTCAAAGCTTGTCCGTAGTATGGAACATTCGGCAAAAGTGTATTATAAGGCGGTGCTACAACGCCTTCAATCAAATTGACGTACCCGCAATATTTGTCATCGAACTGTGATCACAGTTCACAGTTCGATATAAAGCGGGCTTAGGGGTGCTTAGGGTTTCTTTCCACCCAAGAAAAGCTCTTCCAATTTGCTTGCGACTAAATGTTCACTCCTGACACAAGTCCTACTTTTCATGACGAAGTATTTTTTTTTGCCTACATTAACATTGCAGCGCGTAGGCAACGTGAAGAAGACTTATAGTCTTCTATCTATAAATAAATCCGATTTATTTTTCTCAAACTTTTTTATTGATTTTCTGTTTTGCCGCACTTTTGCTTTTGCAAAAATTCGTTTGTTGCAACTGCCATATGTAGATGTCCTTTTCGTGGTGAAGGACGAGTGATGCATTTTCTTCATTGTATATAAGCATCTATATAAGCATATCATTCCGAATTAACTTCGGTATTATCCTATAAAGTAATGGTGGCGATGTGAATATCTTTCGGGAGTAAGGTGGTGACCTTGTGCTGCGTGTAATTCAAATTTCATCTCCCGTAACGATACATCCCATTTGTAGCTCCTCTTTGTAACGATGTTTTGCTTTTTATTTTTGATGGTCTTTTTACATACACATGGCTATTGAATTTGTGAGGTACCGGTACGTAGGGATACACGAAAAAGAACATATGTTACTCGGCTAAAGCAATGGATTATATTTCTCAAAGAGTCAACGTTTTATCTTGTAACTGGATGCTCTTACCATAATTAATCGGCCAGAACGAATTCATTGTGCAAACGATGTATTGCAGAGTGACATGACGATTTCATAATTAAATTTTTAATAGAATTTTCAAAAACTTTGATGAAGTGACAAATTGTTCTTTTGTTAAAGTCATTGTTGTTCAAAGTCACTACAAGTTTAAATGCTTGTGAAAATTAATTTTTTAAAAGATTTTTATTTACTTTCTTTAGTATTAGGTTAGTTGTAAGTAATTTTTTTTATTTGCCATATAGGTCTGCCCAAGTTAAGTGGAAGCAAGTCGCAGTGAACCAAAGAATGATACAAAATTGTAAACTTGGAACGTGTAACCTTGCGTAAAATACGGATTCGTTTTCTAATTCGTTTGCAACAAGCATAGAAAGAAGTTTTCACGTTCATAACAGCGCGAACAAAGTCGTTTTGGAAAACCATAAGCCCATGTTAGATGTAAGAATTACAACGTAAGCCTAGAAATCTATTAAAAGGAAGAGAAAAACCATTTCAGTCATTTTTGAGGAGAAGAAACATGACAAAGCCTGAAATTTTCGTTGTTGGAAAAATTGATTGTACGTTTCGTTACATGTTGTTATTGTAACTGCTTATTGTTGTTAGATAGTAAAGACTGGAGACCTAATATGTCTATATTTAGTTCAAGATAGAAACCTAAACGGAATCAAATATTTCAGTTCCAACCTGTATTCTTCTTATTATATTCAACCCTAAAGCCTCGCAGCCTTATAAGTTTTCACACGATTTGTAATCCGCAGAAATCTGATAAAATTTTAATATTCTTTATCAGAACACAACTAATTTTCTAACGACAACAATACTCACTCGGTCACTTTATATATTTCAAATCGACAATAAGTGCACATTAAACTCTCGCGTACAAGCTTTCCTCTCAAGCGTTTACAGATTTTGTAGTTGTTTTCAAAAATCATTAGCTTGCTTTATTTTCAAATTTTTTTTTTTTTTTACAAAATTTCGTCTCTAATCATACTATCAGTTAGAGCATTTACGTAATATTATTTTGGTTGGTAGAGTTTCTCTTTTTTTTCTTTTCTAATTTAGGATATTCCGGCTGAATTCGGTTCATTATTTATAAAAATCAATTCTTTGTAACTGAGTCGAGCAAAAAGTAAATATTTAATCCCTAAATCCGGTTTAAAAATTAAACGGTAGACTGGCGTATGTATATACACACACGCACACACATGTAAATATAACAAAAAGTCTATGCAAATAGAATTTCCGCATACGCACAGTGCATACAAGAATACACACACATACACACACACACAGACACAGACACAAGCACGTACAGATAGTTCTGTGTAATCTCTGAAAACGTAACAAAAAATCTCTTATGTCGAGCAATGATTATATTGCTTCATTTAAACTGCTTTACAAAGTGGTTTGCGGTCATTTTACGCTGTTATTTGACATATTGTGGTCTGAGGCTTTTAAGCATGCATATATGCTACGCCATGGTATGTCTTTGTATGCGTATATGTAAGCGAGCGTATTTCTCTTTCATGGTGTGAATGTTTTGTTATTGTTGCTGATATTTTAATATGTGAAAATGTCATATAAAGGATTATTAAAAATGCATATTGTTGCATGAGTGCACCGCGTACCAGCGTTTGTTGACGCAAGGATGTTTGTGTTCGTGAATATAGGATTATAAATGCATATAATACGTATAAGCGGTTAGATATGTAAGTTTAGCGCTGTCTCCATGTATTAGTGAAATATGTTAAAGTTTTATATGTCGACGTAACTTCATGACATTGGTCAGCAAAAGCCTGTCAGTGGCACACTCAAACATGCTTATAGACTAAAGCTAATGTTAACTACAGTATATAGTATTCGCTCAGGAACAGGGATTGAAAAAAAAATACAAAAGTAGTCCAGTTGTTAGTTGTATTTACTAAATTAAATAAAATAAACAAAAAAAATAATATATATATATACACAAACATAACAGCATAGAGAAAAAAGTACAAGAGCGTAAAGTTTTTACTCAAATAAAGAAAAAGTTTTTAAATAAAAATTTATAATTAAAAGTTTATATTTTTACGTATACGTATGTTATATTTAATTTATACCGCAATGTGTATTTATCTGCAGCAAAAACAATTTGAAAATTTTTCAGACAAATCTAAGAGTAAGAGAAGAGAAACTTTCGAAAATTGAATTCTACAGAAAAAGTCAATAAATATAAATGACCCATCATAACAATTTAAGCCTGAAGTCGTTTGCTTTTCTAACGCACTTATACACATCTTCATATATATATATATATATATTAGAAGAGATATACAGGATACACATACATGGGAATATGTATAGAACCCACTGTATGATGTGCTCGAGACGACAGAGACCGAGTAACTACTAACTAAATAAAAATGCTTGTAAACACTTTTAACAACATGTCCCATAGGTTTAAAAACAACTTTTCTTTTTTTTTTTTTTTTTTGCTTTGACATATTTATACACATGTACAAGTTGTTCTTCCACATACGCTTGTGTACAACGATGAACACACTGTTTATATATAAATACACAAAAACAAAATTCATTTTCTTGTCGCATTATTTTGAAAGAATTTTACTTTTTCAGTGCACGCAAACTACAATTCCAGTCCTAAAAGAAAAGATATACACACATAAAAACCACACACGTATGCAAGAGAAGAAATAAATGCACGTCTGCAGATTTTATAAAAATTAATTTTTTGTTTTTTTGCAAGAGTATTTACTTTTACAGGTCAATGAGACTTCAATATGTCAATATGACTTTCGATTTTACTTACCTTCAGGGTGAACGTGTTCTACATGTGGAAATATCGGCCGATAGTGGTTGGCTGTGCGTATATGATACTTTTGAAGAAAATTTCCTAAGAAGCAGTCGACTCTGCTTATTCACATATAAAGTTTTTTTTAAACAATCAAAGACAACATTGAGAAACTAATCGGACCAAATAATTGGTTCAGGTGGAGTCTCGTTTTTCATCTCTTCAATCTAACTTAAGAAAACTCTAGTCTAGTATTAAAGGTATTTGCTTTGCTGATGTAGGCTGAGCAGTAAGTTTGTACTTTGTACAATGTATATGTAGATCCCGCTGTCTGTGCTACGAACGAAGTTTTCCGTAGCTTCCCAGATTAATGTTTGAAAGAAAGAATTGATCTCTTGGGAAAACTTTTCTCGGCTATGGATCTGAATAAGCACCTACAGCGCAGCAACTAAATAACGTGGGTGTCAGGGAATTAGAGGGACAGATATTTTCCGTTTTTGCAAAAGGATATCCTATGATCATCATAGGGTTCTATCTGGTTATGAGCGTGAAAATCTCAAAATGATGATATAACGATGGATGGGACAAAAAAAGAAATAACTGCAAGGTGTTAAATATCAGCCACAAGATGATTCAATTCTTATTTGTCAGCGTAAAAAATCCTAACAGAAGTGAACGTGTATAAAAACAAGTGAAACCGGAGTATGGTGGGGTATGGTTTCACCGTTAAACACATTAGATCACCCCACATTATTTTGAAAAGTGTTATATGGGAAGTGGTCGAAAAAGTGATCCGATCCGAACCATTTTCAATAGTGTGTGGCCTTGGATCAAAACATATCATCGTACTAAATTTCGTCAAAATATATTAAAAATTGCAGCCTGTAGGTTGAAAGCAAGACAGATAGATAGATGGACAGACAAACAATTTTATTCAAGACAGACTGTGGGATAAATAGACGAACAATCTTACTTATTCATTTTCTGAATCGATCGGCATAAGAGAAGCCGGGTCTATCTCTCAAGTAGTTCTGGCTTTTGCAAACATCCGCACGAACTTACCGTACACGTGTACCACAACAAGTAGTAAATAAAATTTTCTTAAACGATAAAGCGTTGAAACCAATGAAAATACTTTAATAGTTTCCGTTTATTTAGTGAAAAAGACACGATGATGATGAGTAACTGTATTCACAGTAGAGCGTTCGGGTAGCAAAGTTTTAAAAGATGTTGATAAAGCTCCTATTATCTGAAGATAAGAAAACAATTAAACGGAAAATTGCTATACATTCCCGAGCTAGGAGAAAATCGTTGACGGAATTATTTGACGGAAAGAAGTTATGTGAATACAAAATTTTAGATAAAAAGGATACTTTAGTGGATAAATTTGAAAAATGACTCAAGTCAAACGACATGTTTAAGAAAAACTTATAGCAAACGAAATATCTCTCAAGGTGCAAAATTTTTAAAATCATACGCGTACTGTTGCTAAAATCACATATCCGTTAAAGTAAGTATGCATGGAAAATACCTAACTAAGCAGAGAAAAAAAATTTCCTAAAACGTTGAAAACGTAATGAAAGCAAACAAAGGTTGTGTAATACTTTACTTATCGCTGTCACCTTAGAAAAGGCTGAGTAAGTGAAGGATTTGCAAAGATGAATGCATGAAAAGGTTTTCAGGTGAAGTGTATACCGCAGAGAATGCAACCGTAGTATGACGTAGGTAGAACTTGATAAGCAAGCTGATAATTTAATAGAAAGCAAGTAGCTTTTCAGCATCAAAGGTTAATCAGACGACGTTAAAAGACATAAAACTCGCTCAGTTGTGAAAAGCTTTAAACGGAAAACAATCAATAAATTGTAAGGAAATTGCAGTGGTACAGCGAAAGGCAACAATCGATAGGACTTTTGTCTGCTGCAGCCAATCTGACTTAACTCAAGACATAATTTAAATTAGACGAGCATTCGTGAAACAGAAACCTTATCAGCGTCATTTTATGCTAGAAAAGAGAGAAGTCCAGCTTTATTCTCTGGAAATTGAGGCACAAACAAAAGCTGTGCTGTCGAATATAGTGACCGCTTTCTTTCAATGACTTCATGAACACTATAACATTGAATTGTTTGTTCTCCTTCATTATTAGTATAAATAATTTCTTTCTTGGCTTTTGCGTAAAATTTTGTACCCAACCGTCAAATTTGTTCCCAATAATTGGCACTTGAAGAATGTATTCTTTGCATTCATCGACTAGCGTCTGCTAGAAGCGAGGCTTGGGATATATAGCAGGGGGGATACCACATCCAAATCTAGCGTTTCTCATTTGAGTACGTAAGGTCGAAAGTTGTCACGCGGAAAAATTGACCTAGAAGTGATGCTTGGCAAACAGAGCGGAAGCCTTCTCACTTGGCTAAGGCGAAAAGTTGCCATACGGAAAATTAGCTTGTGATGGCTTTCATGACATTCGACTCCATTGCATCAGCTGCTGTTGATAAAGAAGTGATGAGCAACGATTTTCTTTCATTTAAGAAGCATTATGAAGCTTTTTGTCAGGTCCAGTAAGTAATCACTAGATTTACGTTTCTATCTCGGTTTTGAAACCAACTTTGAAGAGGATATGCATTAAAGATTTCCTAAGTCTCTTGTTACGTTCTATTCTACGGTTGAAATGGTTAATAATTAACTTGGAATTTTGTATTGACGTACTTAACGATGAGAATACTAATCTATCCCTTCCGATTGTAATGAGACAATCATCACTTTGGTTGTAGTCGCCATGTTCTTATATTTCGTGCGTTTAGTTCGCGAGCAACTACACTTTGAGTAGCAGGACAATTTGGCTGCGCTACTTCTGTTCGCAAGTTCATCAGGTCTCATATGAGAAGTGAGCATCGTGATTGCGAATGTTACGCTTGCAATTAAATTTTAATCACTGATGTGACCGCCCTTTTCGGGTCCGGTTGTTATATTTTTTCCTAAAATATATTTTATTTTTTGCGTTTTAGAGAAATAGATTTGCAACGGAATAGTCAAATAAAACCGAAAAAGTCTACTATAAAATTTATCATTACTAGATTCTACAAGAGATCTCTTGCATGAATTCCCGTTCTTATGCCAATAAGTCGAAAGTACTCAAGACACTCGATTTAAGCCTTTACTAAACAAAAAAAAAAAAAAAAAACTGATTTTTAATTATATCGAATATAATAGCTTTTGTGATAAGTAGAGACAAACATTTCTTTGCACATTTTGACAGAATTCAGACTGCTGCGGGGCAGGCAGGACGTTTATCATGTTTTCAAAAAATACAAAAATATTTTGTATGCTTTTTGTTTTATATTTTGTTTTGTATTATTAATGCACAGGTGTATAGAAGGGAGATAAATTCTATGTCGGAATGACTGAGCTCTTTTCTTACATTTTGCTACGATTCAGTATGAATTGTATACCCATTATAAGGCTGCACGCACATAGCGAACGAGAATTCGTAAAAAATATACACAAAATTTGAACTTAGTTGAAAGATGAATGAATGAGTGAACAACGTTGCAAATGTTAGGTGTCTGAATAAGGTTTTTTTTTTATTTTTCTTTAATCGGAAAATTTATTAACAGAAATGAGCGGAGGAGATATTTTGTGGAAACAGATTGTTTATGGTTGGCCACTTCCTGGCAGGAGATAAATCTCTAGGCGAATTGTTCTTGATAGTGTATCTATGGCAGAACAAATTTGCTTGGACATGGTCGTAGGCGCTGCCTTCGTAAAAATTACTTTAGGAGTTGCGCTACGCTGTAGCGTATTAATCCCTCTAAAAGGGACTGTCAACCTCTATATGCGCCATTCTTCTGATCATGGCTTTTCTGGCTTCTTATATGAAAGCTTTTTCAATTTCTTGCTATTCGAAAAGAAAACTAAAGCTTTCACGTCTTCCTTTTTGCCATAAAAAACTCAATTTATTTAGAGCTGTCCAAAAGCATGTTGTGTACAAGTGACGTGCGCGTTTGTCTAAAACCTAAGGAGAATGCTTTCATCCGAAGAAATCACAGATTTATGGAATGTATTGTGTTAGTAGCTACGTTTTCTCTTGAAACTCGGTGAAAACTGATGCACACTCCTAATAAATAATACACTCACTTATTAAAAAATAAAAAAAAAAAAAATAGAATATGGTTTTATTTTATTTATTTATACTGCTGTTCCTTTCACTTCTTTTACTTGACTGAATCGTTTAGTAATACTGATGAGCATGATATTATACGAAAATAAAAGTAAGGCGTTGTCTTATGTGTGCAATATACTCCTTTCTTCAATATTCCATTTTAGGGGAGAGACTGTATATGATTGAGGTTGACACGAGAGAGAGAGAGAGAGAGGAGGGCCATATGAACTCGACCCCTCATACTCACATAGCTTTCAAATAAATATCTACACATGCAACGCTTGCTTTTACCATTGTTTTTATAAAAGTTTGTATTTTTGAGATATAAAATAAAATAAAAAGCATATCTTTAAAGGTTTGATTTTTATATTCAATTCTTGCGTATGATATTAGAAGCAAAGGAGGAGGATTTCTAATAGGTCTTCCAATAGAACATCTCATCTTTAAAAGTTGGCTTATGGTTTTCTAGTTTTGCTTTCATTTAAATGAGCTCGATCTGCTGATGTGGAAGAATTTTTCTTGTTTGTACTAACATTGCAGTCATATTCGTATCGTCGTATGTATATCTACGTATATATAAATATGTATATATTGTTTTTCATTTTGTATTTTAGTTTCTGCTTTAATTTATTCAATTTTCTTTTGTTCTTCGTTATCATTTGACCATAGAAGTTGATTGACTGTTGAACAATACTTGTTTCTTCTTACATTTGAGATCTTATCCTTTGAATACCTTCTACAAATTTCGTTACAAATTATGACATTATTATAATAATTGGATGGAAAGAAAATTTTCACAAACTAAAATTATAATAAATTAAGAAATAAATTTAGAATTAAAAAAGGCTGCGCTGCGAATAGTTAGCCGCTCGCCTGTTCTATCCAAGCGTTCTTTGTCTAAGTTTATCTTACCTTTCGTTATCCTAGTGTTTGCGATATGAGAAATCAAAACATCAAGTCTTTGGTTGGGCTACGCTATAAGATATATCAAGATCAAGCTATAAGATATATCAAGATTATCAGTTTGGTTTCCTTGCCAACTATTATTACAATCGCATGGCTGCTTAATGTTATAACCTAATCGGTCTAGAACTTTTGCATACAAGAGCTGCTAATATTATATTAATAAACCCTCCTCTACTATCACTATAAAAGGAATATTCTAAAAATTTCTTAAACCTAAACTGTGGGATTGCATTTCAAACGTGTGCACTTGTCTTTTCATTTGTCAAATCGTTACCTCCCGTAACATCGGACGGCTTCTTGAAACTTACATTGACGGATTGACATCCGTACGAATTTTCTTTATGACTGACGGCGTGAGTGGAAAGAACGGAAATGGCAATCGCCATATCAGGCTGATTTTGCTTTCCATCAAATTCATTGTCCGCTGATTTAGTTTGGGTGCAGACAACCTTGTCGATTTCATGATATTGCTTACCTCCCAACTTACCAGCTATGAAATCCTACTCTTAGTATCCACCTTAATACATACTAAGTATGGGATTAAAGTGTTTAACGACTGTGCTCCTCACAATGTATTGATTTTTCTTGAGCCTGTAACTCATTGGTGGTATTTGTAGAACGTGTCGAGTGTGAAGAGTGAAACTTGTAGTAAACTTGCCCTATCCTGCCTTCTGTAAAGAGTTAGATCTGAGTCGCATTTTTCCAAATCGATGCTTAAACAAGTTTTCTTGCTTGTAAAGAATTTTGCAAATCGATTCTTAAACAAACCTAACGAACTCTTTGATTAGTGCACAGATTGCAACAAAAGGAAAGAGATGGAAAAATTTAATTGAATAAATAAAGAGAAGCAGTTTTTCGTATTCATACAAAATTCCTTAAATTGCCTTTTATTGTATAATATTGGAAGTTTTACTTCATTTTTAAAAACCACAAAAGCAGCAATTAAGGTTGGCAAGATTCAACCCTGTTTCAAGTACATTTTAGTTTATTAATCCCTTTATCCTCCTTGTGGGCATTTATATCTATTTTATATAAACTGTGTTTTCTTATATAAACTCAATCGTTTAGTTCTTCACTTCTTTTAATAACAAAAAAGGCAAACCAAACAGTTACTCTGTAAAGCATTTTTTAACTTTGCTTCCCTATCTCTACCGAGCCCATGCCAGCTTTATAACGTAGTTTGTCTTTTTGGTTTTTGTGGTTATTGAAGCGATTATTGAACAAAAACATGCTTGAGTGAAGCAAACTCTGTATATATGTATAGAAGAAGTGTTGGCGGTGTTCTTGTTTTCGGCTTTGCGAAATTCTTCATTTTATACGTTCTTTTTTGTTTTTTATTCTTTATCTAACCATGTGTCTGGTCCGAGCAGTTGTGTTTGCCCTTGAGTTCAATAATAACAATCGCCTTTAATCGCATTGCATTAAGCCTTGATCATCCGATACTATCATTAGTTTTTATTTTTCTGCGGTATATACTCAGTGTCTGTCGCTTATAGCACATGGAGGTACACACTTGAGCGAAATTCCATTCTGCTGTATATGTATCAGTTTAATGTAATAATTCAATTGGAAATAGCCTGTTAAGACAACGACGTCCTTCTATGTTTTTATTGAGCTCACTTTTTTTTCTTTTTTTTTTTTTTTGTCTACAACTCTTTATGAGATTAATGGAGGGCAATCATTCTATTGTAGAAGTATGTACGGGTCGTATAAATGTTGAAAGCTCTATAATTACTAGAAAATTGACCATCACACCATCATTGTTAAGACAATGTTTATTAATAAAAATAACATCCATTTATTTTAAAATAAATTTTAGACTTTGAAGTGCATTTTATTATCGACAGTAAGCAACAGTGTTTGTTTTAAGATAATTCGTGTGAAATATTAAATCATTATTCAGTGTATTATCCGCCTGAGTAGCCGAGTAGGCAAGAGTCTCAACCAGCAATTCAATGGTCGGTGGGTTCAAATCTCAAGTGCGGTAGAGTTTTTAATAATAATAATAACAATAATAAAAATAAAGCCGAAAGCCTTAGTTGCTAGTGCTTTAAGACTTTAGTCTTAGGATTTATTCCCTGGCTAAATTTATATAATAACAATAATAATATTCAGTATATTACAAGGGGTGATCCTACTCTAAAATACAACTCTGTCCATCATTTGTGAACATACTGTCCGCATGTACTTACCGTTAATATTAGATTATCCAACAGAGAATAAAGACGAGCTATTCCTATAAATGAAAGCAAGTCATTAATTGTGCAATGTGTTTTTTAAACGCCGGTAATATTTTTTGCAAATGTCCGAAATTACAAGAAAAAAAGACTACCTCTTGCAAATGCCGACGATGGGCAACTTAAAAAGTCTAACAGTCTTAGAACGTATAAGCAAACAAATTTCGATACATCACGGATCTCTCTGCAACGACAATTAACTAAAGCGAAATGTAGGTAATTAGAGATGAACTTTCGACCCGACCTATTTTACTCACAACTCTTTACAATTGCATGCGTGTTGTGCCAATATTACAAAAGATGTCTGCATTTCGGAAGCAACAGCGCGTGCATGAATCCGTAAAATGCATTACGAAATTCTAAAGCGCATAAGATATGATAAGAAATGAAAAGAATGAGCTTTGAATTGGACACCATATTATTACATGGTTAGGCACAAAATCATTTGTCATTCTTGTCCCACATATTGGTTTAAGTTAGCTTAAGTATAGTACGTAAAGTAGGGTTAGATGGTAAGGTCAGGTGTAACAGGGACAAAAGTTCCATTTGGCTGATTGCACAACAAAACAGGATTCGAAGTCAACTTCGACGGCAACGTTGATCTGATAAAAAAGGCGAGTAGAATCTAATCGTCTTTCGTCTCGAGCCGTGAACGAGGAAAGTTCATACTGTGAAAGTAAGTAAAACGTGGGATAAGAGTGTGCCGACGAAATTAGTGAAATGACGGATGTAAGCTAGAAATGTTAGATTTAAAATAAGTGAAATGATGTTAACTTGTAACCACAAAATAGATTCGATTGACGAAAAAGGAAGCATCGAAGGTGGATTAATATTACTTTGCCAAGATAAGTTCCGATAAATAAAGGAATATTCGCGTAATCGGAACGTTTCATATATATCATCCTTCCTCCATCTGATCTCTCTAATCTTGGCAGATGTCTAAAAAATATAAAGAGTCGTGCCAAGGTTGATGAAAAATGTAACAGTGACAGACAGATTTTGTTTCTTGCAATGTTAAGCTTGAAAGTACAAGTAACCGCGTTAAGACCAAGTCAATGGAAATTTGGCGAGAATGATATACGACTAGTGTGTGGATTTGTGCACGATCGGCAACTAAGTGTTATTTCTCTGCCGTAATGAGATTTGATCCTGATGCTACTCTTATCCACCTGGCTATATAGCATCGCACCTAAGGATTGCTAAGTAGTCTTTTTGGTATGTCCTGCGCATGAAATGTCACTACACTCTAGAATTGGTGGGTATGTAAAAAGGCTATCAATGTTGCGTGAGTTTCGGGTACAAATTTATTTCTTTATAATTAAACATATTTCAAGTTTTCCATTAAGAGGATATATTCTATTATCTATGGGCATTAACTCGGAAGAATTTAATTTATTCTTCATAAAAACAGCACAAATATTTGACTGTAAAAAAAGCTTTTAATGATCAGCTGCATGAAAGACACAATTTTACTTTAGCGACCTTTCGCTTATTTTAGGAAAACTTTATTTTGGTGAATCTATCGTGAAAACACCTTCTAAACTTTATTCTCTAAGCATTACTAATACAGTGCAGACATTCAAGTCTCTCATTTTCTTCTACTAACAACATTTTCTATGTTGATTACCATCATCATGTTTTTTTTATTTTTTATTGTCTTCAGTAGAAACAATGTGCTTTATAACCGTAAAGGTCACCTTTGCGCCTGAGAATTGCACGAGGCAGGCAGTAGTCTGTGTTCTATGTATGCGTGAAAGTGTTTTCTATGTGTGTATGTGTTCTTTAAACAAGTCATTTACTATATTTGTTTTGCTTAAGTCATATTTGTGTATGTTTGTGTTTTCGTTTTAGAGTAGCATAAGCATACGCACTGGCACTTGACGTATATGTTTTGAGTATGAAACGGAAACGTATAAAGTTTCCGTAATTGTTAGTCAGTCTACACTCTAGGATAGCACATATACGTATAATTACATATGTCTGTACGTACTTTTTATAAACACATAAGCACTTAAAGGAGAAAGCAAATGCCGGATATTAAATAAGAACCTTCAACTCTGGTGTTGTGAAAGCGAAAAGAAAATGAAGGAAAAAAAAAATAAATAAATAAATTCCATGACAGCATAAATTTTTTCTCCATTTTAATGTTGTTTGAAAAGAGACAGAACAGAAATGGCAGTTGAAAAGTATAGAAATATATATGTACGCCTGTACGTAAGCATGTGTTTGTTTGTTTTAATTTTGACATGGTCTTGAATGTGTAATAAACACTTTGTATTATCTGTTAAATTAAAACTGGCAGAAGAGGGAATTATATCAAGTGTATGCGTGTGTGTGTCTCATAAGGAGAGAAAGAAAAAAGAAGAAGACGAGTAGCACACTTTAGAAGTCATGTGCCTATGATTGCGTTTCGTTTTGCAAAAAGTTGTATATGAGGCATGGTAAAAATACAGTGGCATTAGCAATTAAATGCTATTTAATTAAATTTTTCATTTAAATGATTTTAAGGAATTTCGCTTTTCTTATTAGTTTGAATTTTTATGACTCTTTGCAGATGTTTTCTTCATTATACTCTTGTCCTGACAAATGAGGAACTCGAACGAAGAAAAGAAGCTTCCAGTTGAAAATAATTGAATTAAGACGTGAAGTGGAACAGAAGAGAAGAGTAAATACATGAGAAATGTTCTATAAATTGATTTTTTTTTTTTTTTTTTTTATATACATATAAATATATATAAAATTACTCTCGTATGAAATCAAACTGAAATAGTGACTAAATTTATTATTAAAAGGAAAAGAGAGAGAGAGAGAGAGTAAGTGCAGAATAATAAAATGAAGTGCTATAAATGTCAACACTTAATGCCAACAACGTGCTGTAGTTTAGCTATAGCGAGAAGAAACAAAATCAAGACCAGAACTAAATGCAGGGCCAAAACGAGAACGAGAACAACATCAACAGCTAACGTTCGTGTTGCAGTCAGTCTAACAACAACCACCAGTATATTTATGACTCTATTATTTCTGTTGTCATGCTCGAGAAACGTAACATTAGCCCGACTGCACTCCTCCTCTTCAACGTCTACGGTAGCCTTGCACGGCATGAGTAGCGTTGGTAACGGCCCCGTAGTAGGTGTTGGCAACTCATTAACCACTAAAGATGCACACGGTAAGTAATATGAAATATAGATTATATTATAAAGTCGCTCAATTTTATGAAGTTGTATGTACCTCGTTCATGGTAGAATTTACATTTTCTTTTTTTTTTTATTAATAAGTGAAGGGTTTTTTTTTTTTTAAATTGTTTCCTTGGCGGTTACGGAAAGCCCATTTTCATATCAAGCATCCCTTTCATGTTACACCGTTGCTGTTAGTGCATTCAAAAATTGTATGCAAATTTTAATTTAAAAAAAATATATACAATTTGTGCATATGTTCGGGTTGTACTATCTACAGCGTAAATATACATCTGTATATACGCTCCACATATACGTACAATAGAAGTATTACATTAGGTGTTTTATTTCCTTGGCCCCATTAACCGCGTACGGTTAAGAGACCTAAGCATTTGTTTATATTTTTAATCACCGCAAATAACTGAATCGATTTTGTGCCATCTGTCAGTTAAACTGCCAGTGACAATATTATAAATTCATCTTGAAGATTAAATTGCATTTAATTGCTGATGCATTGTTTTCGTCAGCTCAACGGTCAGTTAAATTGATTAATATTTCCCTTTGCGATTATGGAAAAGCTAAAAATCTGCACCTTCGTGCAGTTAATAGGTACAATAAACATTTTTGCGAATTTTATATAGTTTAATTGCTGTGGAGTACTACACTTACGCTCACATGCGGATAGGGGTTAACTTGCTTTGCCTCGACCTAACTCGGCTCACAAGAAAAGAAAGATTAAAGAAAATTATTTTCACCCTTTGTCTGACACCCGGCTGCTTCGCACTTCTTGCTGTTCGTGTGTTAGTCGTCCCACGGAATATATCCGTCCCACATTGCGTGGCCATGTCCGTCGTTCCATCGTGCATTTACTTTTAACTTGCCTTATTTCACTTTTCCGGACTGTGTACAGATGTTGGCATACTCGTATCTCTGGTTTATCCATTAATTAGTGGACACTATTTACACAAATAGTAATATAATATGACAGTACACAAAACAACTCATTGCTTTATGATGTTTTACTCCTATTTTTAGCTGACAATTTTTAGAAGAACTATCATTTATGGCAGTACTAGACAGTTTCATACTTTACAGCACATCATGACTGCATTATAAACGGGAAAAAACAGTAATCTGCATGGGCATATTAAAGTAAAAGCTCACTCACTGAAATACGAGCAAGACAACCATTTTTTCTCTTTTCTCTTCTTTGCCGATCTTATGTGATGCGTTCCCTTTTTACTGCCCGCACACTCCAGCCCACTCCATGTACAACTACAAAGACTGCACACTTTATATTATACCAATCGATTCAAACTATCCAACTTTGTCTGTCTGTCTGTCCACCTTGTTGTCCTATGTGCGAACGTACGTAACACCCAGAAGGGCTTAAGATAGACCTTTCTTTTATTATACCGATCGATTCAGAATCATTTCCTGTCCTATCTGCCTATCTGTCCGCCTATCCGTCTGCTCTCTGTAAAGTTACGCTCAACCTAGTGGTCACAGTTTTTGAGACATTTTAATTAAATGTGGTACACCGAGGGCTCTTGACGGAAGGACGAACGCTTTTGGAAAAGCTTCGAATCAGACCACTTTGTCCACCACTTCCCTGAATAACAGCGTTAAGCGAATTGGTGCGTGTTATTTACTGGTGGGCCGTATCCCACCTTAGTGTTTTTATTTGTATTCTTTTGCAGAAGAATACAAGACCTGTGACGCATAACGTCAAATGGCTATCCGAAGCAAATATCGAGGCCATCGCTCATTACTAACAGACTGTCCACATAAACATACGCGCACGGCACAATGTTTGCAATGCTGTCATATTTCGCAGTTGATTTACTTACGCGAATATAATTTTTCTGTTCATTTCCACTTCGCACACAGTAGCTATTTTTCTATTTCGTTTGTCTCATTGTTTTAGGAGTATTTGTTTTTATTACAATTTAATGTTAAATGGTCTGGCATTTAAGAACCGCTCACGACACCACGCATTTACATATTCATTACTCTGTTTATTGTTTATAAAATATTAATGTTATTACGGCAACGTTTAATTTGAGGTGTGATATATTATTATTATTTTCCCTTGCCCTCGCACATTATATCTCTCTCCCTTTCTTTCTTTTCATCCTTTTCTCTGGCTTATTACTATTGTTATTATTATTTTTGTGTAACATCCCATTATATTTATTTGTATGCCCTAATTAAAATGTCTCGCCTATTATGAAAAATTTGTTGTTACGTTTATGAAAATGTTTATAACAATTAGTTGAATTTCATTTTAATTCATTTACTTAGATAGATGAGCATAAATTGCTGCCCAGTTGCCAAAATTTGTGCAATAAATAGAATTTATTCATTTATTTTTAAATATATTTTTTAAACATATTTAACCAAACAGAAATAGTGTTTATGCCAGCTATCATATGTCATAGAATACGCCAACAAAGGGTGCATTGACTTTCATACCGATATGTGACAGAGATGCAGAAATTAAAAATGCAATTCGTATCTTAGTTCGAAGTTTTGAATGCGGTGGCGCTTTGATACTCGCTCTAACAATTGCAAACCTATATGTGAAAATTCCAAAGAGTTTCCTTAAAGTGAAGCCTTTTTTATCGGTTTGCAGCGGGCCCTGCGAGGGCTTAATAACTCGAGTTTGCCATGTGTACGTATATTATAAAATTAGGCTTATCGTGGGCGTGCTTGCAAATTGATTGCGCTTGTATTTATATAACAATGTTAAATATAAAACTGTGTAACCTAAGCTTCACATCTAAGCAAGATTTTATCTCATCTTTTTCGACCATCAACTCTTAAACAAAAGACATTAGTTAGTTAGTAAACAGATGTGCAGATGAACATAGAATCGTACGTCCGCATCAAATGTTTGCTTTCGACATAAATTAACTAAGGCCGACAATTGATCCTGCACTTAGTGTACTGAAATAGGAATATTCGATATTTATATTGATTCGTTGATTTCTTTAAAACCTTGTTGGGAGTTGCCTCCATAGAGGTTCCTAAAAAAAAAAATAGAAAAACAAAAAAGGAAATATGAAGTAGACAACAGAGCCGCTGACAATAAAATAGCAGAACAATAACACCGTTATTTAATTGGCATTGCTTCACCGATTCGCAAGTAATGGTACGCGGCACGTTGGACGATTTTAAGAGTCCTACCTTTTACAGAATCCAATAATCGGCTTCAGTTCCCTACAATCTGTTGTCGCAATTTGAACAATTTGTATTTTATCGAGACCCAGAATAATTTAAGATGGACACATCTTTTATTATACCGATTGTCTGTCTTTCTGGTGTCTCCGTACATCTGTTGCTGTTCAACCTACAGATCGCAATGTTTGAGTTAATCTTCTGAAGTTTGGCGGTGATTTGTTTGGTCACGTGGACAACTCCGATCGACAATGGATTTGACTGTCCCCCCCTCCGCACCCCCTCAATACTGAGAAAGTCGTTGTAAGGAAAAAGTTTGCAAATTTTCAAAACTTCTCGACTAAAATCGCTGATTAATACTATGTCAGTTTACTAGATTTATGTGAAAAGTTTGGATCGGATCTTGAACCACCTGTTATATATAGACTCCTACGAAAAGTAAATCTTTCTATGTCAAAAGGTCCAATTTCTGACATGTTATTATGAAAATTGCTTCATATTAGCAATTTGAGGTAAAATTAATTGCAGAAAATTTGGACAGGACTGAGTCCAGTTTTAAACTCTTTGTCATATAGGGGTTGCCATCGAAAGTAAGCCTTTATGTGACAATAAAATCTAATTTTTACCGCTTTTCGATGAAAAAAATATAAGGAGTTATAAGACTTTTGACAAGAAAAGGATTTACGAGCGCGTCAATATATATTCTGAGCGTCTACATGGAAACGAAGTATAAGCTTTGTTCTTTTATCACGAGAACGAACGAACGACATTGTCTAAGAAATGTAATGGTCGATGTATTTTTCGTGCTTTAAACAATTTTAGATGCTTAGTTGACTCTAAATCCCGGCTGGTTGAGTTGCGGGAAGATCTGGGGTCTCATAAAACATTACGTTATAATTCCTTAAGGCTTAAAAGAGATCACTTATGTCGATCAAAAAATATCTTTTACTCTCCCGGAATTGTTTACCGTTGTACGTGTTGGCTCAATCGTCTTTATATGCGTGAAAATTATAAAAGTCAGTTAAGATTAAATATTCCACATATTCAAGGCTTTCAAGTGATTTTCAATAAATGCTTAAATGCAATTTTAATAAATAAAAAGCTTAAAAGCATATTTCATGTGAATGTGAATATTTTATGGCAAAGAAGAGTTTCTCACTGCAAGGCAACCAGAAAAACTTGCTTGGAAAAAGCAAAAGAAAAGCTGAATATAATGTGACGAAAATGAGAGAAGAAGGGCGAAGGCAAATAGGAGGAAAGGAAGATTGCAAAAATTGCATAAACACCTTGAGGCTGTAGACGAGAATAGTGTAAGATAACGAGTAAAAATTAATAAAATTCATTGAGTATATAAAATAGAAGGAATGAAAGCGACGACGGACCGAGTTCTTTATACCGATAAAGTTGAAATTCCTTTTTGGCTTATTATTCATTCTTTTGGCAATAATTTCAAAGAGCGCGTCTCTAACGTTGAGCAATATATGATGGACAAGATATTAAAAAGATAAAAAGTAAAATAAATTGTTCTCCTTTTGGCCATTGTTTTAGTAGTGAAAGCGGCTATTACAGGTGAAATATTATTAACAAGTTTGTTTGACTGCTCGTCCTTTAAGTGCACGGTAATGTGAGGGTTTTTTTCTCATTATTTTTTGCTTTAGTGTGTAAGAACTGCGTTTCGCTTCAACATTTTCACGTCTTTGTTTTTCATGCATTTAATGAAAACCAAACAACAGCTGAAATTTTATAAAAAAAAGAAAAAAACATGACATGAGAAAAGGAGAATATTTCGTTTAATTTTTTTCTTCACATTTTAAATGGTTGTGCTTACGCGGTCGTTGTTTTCGTACTTAATGTTGCTGTTTTTTATTATGTTTCATTAAGAAATACTGCAAAGTTGATGTCGTTTGTGTTTGCTTTCAGTCTATGGTATGCTTTAAGAATGAGCGACAACTTTGTGTTTGTGTTTTTGTTTATATTCAAGATATATATACGAGAACGAAAGTTACAAAGTCATAAACAGAGGGGGACGCTTCATTGTTATTTACTGAAATATAAAATAAAACATAAAATTTTTAAAATTCATAAACAAAACGGTACACAGTCATAAATCGTCCTATGAAGACATTTAAAAAAGTGAGCGAGCGAAAGGTAGAAATGTGTTAGTTTAGAAATAGTTGAGCGAAGAATATCTAAGTTTAAGCAAGCAGCAGCCTTTTGTGTTCTATCGTGTTGTATTTGTTTACTAATTTATTATTTCAACTCGAGCTCGCTTCACACAATTCTGACGATAGTTCACAATATATAAGGATTCACATTATCGCTATGTAAAGAAAAGAAAGAAAAAATTTTAGAGAGATATGATAACAACAGAGACAAATTTAAAAGAAGACAATGAAAACTTTCTGCAGACTTGCATCGAAATGTATTCGTGGCATAGTTGTAACTACAGGATTAAAGAGTACTATACTAGAATGTTAGAAAAAGAGAGATTGCATATACGATACAGTTGTCCTTTATAACAGCTCTCAGGCATTAGCGTCGTCCATTTTGGATAGCATATTTGAGGATCTAGGTGGTAAGATATTGTGCATTAAAAATATTCAACAAATTGTATTAAAAAAAAAGGTCTCTCTTTCCCTGATTGCGTTATAAATTGTTCTGTTTGTAAACATTGAGAAGAAATATACTTTTGTCCCTTTAAGAAAATAATATCTATTAAATAATTTTTAAGGGGGCTTATAAGATATACGCGTACAGTAATCACTTCCACGACAAAAGTATTTTATAATTTTCAGGAAAAATATTATTAGTATTAGTATTATAATTTATTTAGACAAAAGAAGTAAATTGTAGAACTGCTAGAAAGTTCCACGGGAGCACAAGCAACTAAAACTATCAGCTCTTCTCTTTTCAAAGGTAGATTAGATAATGGGTCTATATGTATATTCAACATGTTCATAGGATAAGTTGCCCCGAAAACTAATCTTCGAGTATTAGAAGGGTTTTGGCATTCATAAAGTATATGCTTAACCGTATGACTTTGTACACAATCGCGGATCGGAGAAATGGATTTCTTAAGGATCCCTTGATGTGTCGCAACGGTATGCGCAAGTCTGTTTCGTCCAAATGTTTTGATCTTGGATTTTGCCGACGTTGGTTGGACGAAGAGGCGGAACGAGATTAAGATTAACATGCGAGTAATATGGACAGTAGTATTGTCGACTCTTTTCGTCACTTTTCTCTTTAATTTTTTTCTTAATATGATTTTGAAGACCGTGCTTTTCCATTTTGTCGTTCACAATTAAAGGGATTATAGAAAGCTTTTATAGCAGACAACGTATTTGTGATGATAACCGTTTTAAATGTAGTTTTGCAAGCAAGATTTGTGGCTTGAAGAATAGCGCAGTTGTGAACGTTGACGCACTTTCGTGTACGATGTGATTAATTTGGACTTGCCATGACAAGGGAGAGTCCATCACTCTTCTTACCGTCTGTAAAAAGAGGATGCGAATCGGCATTTTCCAAAAATGTTGGTTTTTCCTGCCATTAGTTCTCTGAAGACAAGATTCGGCCTACACTTCTTTTTGTATATTAAGAGTCAAATATCACAAGAGCCGACATTCAAAGCCGGCGTTGGTTTAATCCACA
>CCAG010019472.1:0-18097 GCA_001077435.1 Glossina morsitans morsitans | reverse complement strand
GTTACCGCAATACAAGTCAATTGGCTATTGTTGCTTAGTAATTGTCTCGTTTGAAATTTCTATGCGTTTTGTGTTCATTTATGATTTCACAATTTATGTGACATCTGTCAAATATTTGTTAAAAGCAACAACGATTTGTGTTACACAATCATATGGGTGGTCGGTGCCTGTGACATTTATGAAACAAGTAAGGAAACGGTATGCGGTTGTGGCTGAATCCTTTATATCTACTAATTTTACCTTAAAAAAAAAAAAAAACAAAATTAACGAAAAATTAAGTTTTGATGGTCACCAGCTTATAGGCGATGGAATGTTTGGAAGTTGAGTTTTTTTTTTATAACTTGGGCTATCAGGCAATACTAACTACTCATAGTACCAATACATAACTTAACGACAGCATATTTTCTTTGTCCGAAGGGTACAGAGAAAAGTCCGTTTGCGTCGTACCCTAATGGGGAATGAAAAGAAAATCTCTTTTGAGAATCCCAGAAGTGAATATTTGTAGATAGATCCTGGCGTACCATTCACATTGACTACGATCGTGTGATTGTTATCAGCAACAGTTCATCGATTTGGATTCGTATTGGAAGCAGTCAATTGCAAAGTGTCAGCCCGTACGACTTGCTCCACAAAGTCTACTCCTTCTAATTGCCACTTTTTTCCATCGGTAGAATACGCACTTTCTAAGTAACTCTTCACTTCTTACGAAAACCTACGCAAATGGCCCGACGCTTGCTTCAAGAAGCCAACAGTTCTTTTCGGCGTAGCGTCCACAAATTGTGAGACAGATGAGAAAAATGTACTGCTGTAGCGACAGGCAATATTGCGAATATGAAGTTTTTTACCATTTTGCATAAGATTGAAGATCTCACACAAGTCCACAAGCGTTTAGACGAAGTGAGTGTGTACCCAGCTCCCGACGATGGATATGAAAATTAAGGTGCATTGTTAAGCTTATCTACAATAACTTGCGATTGAAATTGAAAGAAAAGTATTGAGTTTAATAAATTCTGTACACTTCGTTGTGTGTGTGTGTGTGCGTGTGTGTGTGGTTTCATGGTAGAATAGATTACACTTTTTTTCTGCAATAATTGTTATATAGATGTCTTCACCTGTTTCTTTTGATAATACAAATATATGTTATTAACTTATCTCGCCCCCTCCCCTTAATTGTGTAATCGCAATAGTTGTTTGTGTGCACACAATTATTTACTGTAAGGCCGCCATCGAAGCGTAGATTTCTATCATCCTTTGAAACATGTGAAAGACCTTACAAAACGCGTATATTTCTTGTGAATTCCTCTCTGCTTGTAATTAAAGTTCTGTTAGGTGAGGTTTTTGTTACAATTTCTACTACAACATCTATGGAAAATTTATATAAAAACGCATGGATTCCTTCTTTTACTTTAATTAACCAACAACCTTATGTACTACCTGCATAAGGTTATACTATTTCTTATTGATATTGTGCCGATTAGTAAAAGGTGACTTAATATGATGTGTGTTACGAGCAGAATGCGAGATCCGCATTTAGAAGATGTGCAAACTCTTTAGTCCTTTTGTTTAATAATCAAGTGTATGTTCAATCGATAATATTTAAGAACTGAAGCTAGACTAACTGCACAAACTTCATGAAGACGTTGGAGGTAGTGTTAAAAAAGCATTGACTCTGCGTAAACTTGTGAATATTTGAACTTTTAAACTTTTGAGCATTTAAACTACAACTACGATGAATGCTCACCCTTTTGAAGTGTTGCATACAGCTAAAAGCATTTAATATTTACCTATTTCTCGCGCTCAGCAACACTTGACCTAGATAATGGAGTGAAAAATGCGAAAGATTTCGCTAAAGCACAGTTTTATGTTTTCGGTGGCAAAAAGATCAAGACGCATAAAAGCTGCGAAGAAAGCAAACAAAGCCAGATAGAAACCGCAATTTTAAATGAAGCGTTTTTTTATTTACAAAAGAATTAATAGAAATTTTTATTTTTTTTTTTAATTTTTTTTTTTTTTTATAACATAATAATTCATAACACTTTAGCACAACAACTGCAACAACCAATCATCAGTGGACTATTTTTAGCTAAATTAGAGAAAAGGCACTTAGTGAACTCATCCTTTTAATTCATGACACAGCACAACTTCATTTATCACAATAAATTATTTAGAATACGATTTTGCTAAAACGTTGGCACATATGTACATATAACGATCTAGATGATTATTTAATTAAGAGGAATTTTTTCCATTCTTTGAATATTTTTTCGTCTTTTTCTTTTTTGTTATACTTAATGTGTGTGTGTGTATGCATGCGGAGCTTCAATTATAATTGTTCGAAATTATTTATCTTTCTTTCTTTGCTTTTGTTTTCAGAGAAAATCTAAGAAATTCATTGATTTCACAATAGAACGTTTCGATCAATTTACGTAAATCGAGATCAAATCCAAATGCATTTAATCTTCTCATGCGTAGACTCTTTATTACCGGAACAGACGATACCCCACTCAACAACTCAACAGTTGGTTGCTAACTAACTTGTGTTTGCCCAGAAGTCTGTTAAATATCATTTAACTTGTTTGTCAGTTTTATGAACAATAAGCAGATCGAACAGCTGTTCATTATTTTAAGTGATCGCTTGTGTTTACGTTTCACTTTCAGAACGTTTCGTATATAAATGGTAATCCAAGAATATGACGAAAATTGCCGGTGTTCTCTTCAACCCAAACGTAAACGAAAATATAGATCTCGCTCTCTCTCTCTCTCTCTCTCTCTTCCTCTCTCGTCTCCCTCGCAGTCTAAATGTCTCTTCGATATTCTCAGTTTTCTTCTAGAACACTGTCAGCTTTGGAGTTGATCTGCTTTTGTTAACGTAAGCAATTCAATTGTTTTGTGTGTTTTATGGCTTTTATTTGTCAATTAAAAATAAACACATTAACGTATCGCTATGTTGTGTAGGCGTCATTAAACCGGTTGAGATAAAGCGTAATATTGTTGTTGTTGAAATTTTGCCTACAGTTACGTATCTGTTTACAATTAGGTGGCCAAACATACTCCATGCTCTCCTTTAGGTAGTACTTCTTTTTCAAAGCTTGTAACGTTGGGCATCTGTTTTAGTTTCTCGCACAGCTACGCGAGCGTAAGCAAGTGAGGACAGAGTTAATACAATAATAATAACTAAAAAGGAAATTATTCCAAATATCTTGCAGGCACAAACTCATCTTTTGGAAAGAAATATGGAAGAATATTTCACTCGGACAAAGCCAATCGTTAAATACCTTAGACCACTCGTTTTGGAGGGTGCTCAAGATGGCAACCGACGTGGCTCGAATCTAGCGAATTTAGTTTTCTATTTAAAGATATTATTATACCCACTTATTTTCGTCCAAGGAAGCGATAAATTACGCTTTGTCACCTTACAAGGACTTACTTTTCATGAGAACCCTTATATATGATGTCGTCTAAAAAATTGACCTATGTGATCGAAATTTATTACGCTCAATTTTTACACCAAATTACTATTATCGATCAACTTATGTCACAAAATATTGAAAATCTGATTAGATGTGAGAACATTCGAAAAATTGCTCGATCGGGTTCAAATTTTTCACATCAATTTCAAATGCTGAAATACTTTCAAGGAATGATGTTTATCGACGACTTTTCAAACTAAAGCGTTATATGGGGAACGGTCGAAAAAGTGCATTTTCAATACGGTTCGTCCTTGGGGAAAAATACGTTAGTGTAGCGAAGCTCATCAAAATATTTCGAAAATTGCAACCAGTAGGTTTACCAAGGGCAGGTTGGACGACAACTTTCAAAATCACTTTCTGAATGGATCAATATAGTAAAAGCTGGAGCTCTCTTAAGTCCTTTTAGGTGTTACATACACACACCCTGTGGCACAAGCGGTGTAGGGTACAAACACACTCAGATTGCCTTATGGGCACAAATTTGTCTCTGAATAAAATGCAAAAAAAATTGCACGCTTGCTTTATTTTTTCTTCCCATGCTTTCTGGCCAATTATTGTTTATCATGAAAAATTTGTGAGTAAAGTCGTATTTTCACTATTTGATGATATTTTAATGAGTTTTCAATGACCTTTGCTGTGTTTTCAGTTTCGATTCGTGACGATTAGGTTTTTTGTTTTAATGTTACTTAAAATTAAAATTCGTTTTTTAAATTTGCTCCTTAATGAGGCAGACGATAATATCCGCGTTCTATTTGTTAATTGATACGCAACAGGTAAGAGGCCTCATAATAATTTCGGTCAAAAAGAGCGCTTAAAAATGAATAAATTTAGTATTTAAACAATTTTCTAAATGATAAACGAGAGCAAAATCGGTATTCACAGTTGTGGCAAGCAGACTAAGAAGAAGAAAAAGAACACCAGTTTTATGCGATTGTAATAATTGCTACACGATACGATCCGACCTTCTACGTATTGTGCAAAACTGGTGTTACAGCACGCGCACTCAACAAGTATTTTTTAATCACGGATTTTTAATCGGTCAAGGAATGCTTATGACGAATTTCAATGTCCTCGAAGCTCTCGAAAATGAAACTCTCTTGAGCTGAGGTTGTTCGCTCAATAAGTCTTTGAATTGTTTGTCTTTTTTTGACTTTTTTTGTCCTTCAAGTCGTTCTCTAACATTGTCTTTGAATCCGTCGAAAGTAAACCCGACAATTGGGCTATGATGGAGCAGCATTACCATGAGCTTCTAAAAGTGTTCGACGGGCTTTGGCAGTAGATTTTTTAAAATCAAGCAACACAAGTAATGAATGTCGGGAATGTAATTTTGAGCGTTCCACGATTAGCTTCTGCGTCCGCTGAATAACTCAATAATACTAACTGTTATTCTATGTAGACAAACGTCAAAATCAAACGTGCAAATTTTGAAATATTGCATGCGATATAAACATTGTTTTGAGAATCGAAAATTAAAATGACGTACTCAAGAGAATGTTTTTGAAAATATCGTCGCAAATTCTATTCTGATGGAATGTATACATTTAAGGTGGTTTGGGAACTATTGATGAAGCAAAAATATTAGTACTACAAGCCATTCTTAGCCAACAAACACTTTTTCTAAGCTCTTTTAAGGCACAATATTATGTTTTCCTGTTCGATTTTTCCAATTTTCTTCTAATCAAATTTTGTTAGTAACCGATTGATTGGTTTCTCATTTATTGAAAATGTTGAAAGAACTGGAAAAAAACTAAAATACTTAAAAAAATATGTTTGTTTGTATATTATTTTCATGTGATGAGTTATTTATTCAATACTAATTAGTAGAAAATGTTTTCAATCGATTTTTACTATTTTCTGTTTTCCTTTTGGTTAAAAAAATTCAATTTAAGGCTTTTCTTTGTGTTTATTATACTCGCCAACGACGAACATGTGTGTGCTAGGTCCGTCATGGCGATTGTCATATTCTCAAAAATCTACCACAGAGCCGTACACGTATTCTTGAGGAGCATAAGAATCTGAATATTTTTATGATTGTACACCTGTTCATGTGTCCTTCTTTAGACGGTGAAAGAAACTATAAACTTTTAAATATAAATATGCGATACCTTTGCCTAATGAAATATGGAGCAATTTTATTCATTGAGTTGAAATGGCTGATGGTTTTTTGATGCGCTTTTCTAATGGAAAATATTTGCCTTAGTTTAATTGTAAGAACCTTATGATGCTTCCTTCCATAGTACCAATTGGGCGTACGCCTCTTCTCCTTTTCCCTCCTCGCTTCACACACAGGGTTCGCATGTTCAAATGTCAATGCGATAGAATTTACTCCGGTTGTAAGTATACTAAGTGCTCAGTCGGTAAAGACAAAACACTTGCCGATTGGTTACATTTACTGTGTTGCTGGGGCCAAATCCGTATCTCTTTGGTTTTCTTTACTTCTTTCTGATCGTCACCGAGTCACACGAACAGAGGACATCTCCTGAATGATTGTTCATATTAAACAAAAAGTTTAAGATTTCATAAATACTTTCGATGAGTGAAACGTTTAGGTCTCCTTTGCGAATACTTCATGGGAGAAATACTGATCTTAAATACTGAAAGTTGCTACATTCGATCTTCACATAGCTTGATGCACTGTGAGATCGGCTTAGGTGTGTGGTTAAGTCAAGCGATACCGTCAACAGCTGAAAACCATCATTTTGGTATGACGCAATACGAAAATCGATATTAACCCTTTGATTAGCTATTCGTGTGTAGTAAGAAACAAAATGGATTTGTCATTATTATCTTAAGTATGGCATTTAAAATTCGTCTTAAAGTGAATTTGGCTTTTGTGCTCTTTCATCGTATACGTTGCTTTCTATTGCTATGGCATGCTCTAAATCCCTTTAAAAACACATATGTACATATTTTTATTAATAAATAAATTTCTTTAATTTTTACGAATTATTTTCGCACATGCAGTGCATTGCTTTCGCAATGCATCATCAAACAAAACTTTTTTTCCCAATTCTTTTCAAAAGCATTGATGTTAATAAAAACTCTACGGATTCAAGCACCTTTCAAATTAAGAGAACAAAATAATACAAAAGAAAGAAAAAATAAATGTACGAATCAACATAAAAACGTCCATTAATTCGTATCGGCATTTACGCATTTGTTTTTTGCATAATAAGATGGAAAATAATGAAGCAAATTTCGCATTGAATGCACACCACTTGCATCTATAAAAAGAAGCGCTTGCTTAATAACAGTCAAGTCAATTAGGACCGTCATTTCACATGAGTAAATCATTTTCAGTCAATTTTTAGTTTAAGCTTCCAATTACTGTTTCTAGTTTCGAAGAGAGTTCTAATAAAAGGAAGAACAATTTTTATACTATTTTTTCAATAAAACATGATTTCATCAATCTTTTTCTATGAATACCAACTTCTAAGCCTAGGAAAACAATTTCTAACTGTTCGTCATTTAAGATTAGGTTCTAGTAAAGAAAGTAAGAGTTTCCGTCAACTTATGTGCGAAATAATTTCTAACTTACATAATGAACGCTACCGTTCTACTGAGGACAAAAGGTTGTGAAAGACTTGCATAAGAAATTTTCCTCATCCAACCTTTCTTAGTTCTCTATAAATAATTTGCTCAAAGGATTTTCTCGATTTTTCCATAAACTATTTTCCAGGTGCATGTAAGGATTGAATTAATAAATCCACTGATGGCTTGAATGCTACACAACTTGCTCGAATGTTGCTATATTGTTCCCAAACGGTACAACTTGTGATGCGGTGATTATGTGATCTCTTCTTCGTCTTATTTGGCAATAGTCGAAGAATCCATTGACCGATTTAGTAGATTTTTATATGCAGCATGGAGAGAGCTATTCCCCCAATTATCAAAAAAAAAACCGAAACTATTAGGAATGCACATCAAATGGCTTATGAGATGTACATCAGTGCAACTTTCTTACTCTGGCTTGAGTGGAGTGCGTTTGTCTCTCCTTCTTGCGGCAGTTCATGGTCGCAAAGATTGAAGACGAAAACTGGATCCACGTATATACGTACGTCGATGGCCAGGGACCAAATTAGGCAATAGTCGTGATTTGCCCACAAGACTTCGCAAGCGAAAAACAATAGTGATTTAGGCCTTGGAAAAAATAATTTACCCTCAAAGAGATAAGTCTGTTGCCACGCGCACTGCAAACAGAATAGGCACAGGCCCGTTGGATTAAGGTGGCAGTTATCAAAAATGTACTCCAAAATTCTATCCCAGACTTCAACAGCTTAATGGAAAGACGAAGACGTGAAATCTGATATTGAAGATGAGGGCGATGGTATCCTCTTTACGAGACTTATTCTATGGGTTTGACAGCTAAATATTCAGAAAACTAACCCGAATCCTTTTAGGGAGTGTAAGAGCATGTTTACGGAATTGTTCTTCATTTAGAGAAACATTATACGCAATTGGCTTAAAAAAAGTTAAAACACACGTTATGCATACATATATGAAGTCGGTTATATTACGTAAACTGTACGAATGCATGATAAGAAAGTACAGGTATTGTTGGTAATCACTATCAGATATTTTAAATAATACTTAGCTACTTAGCTAATGGCGATATGGTATGTATTCATATCTACGCACGGCTGCTGTGCTTCATAGCTAGAACCGTACAAATTTGTGTGCGTTTTATTTGCATATTCAAAACAAAAACAAAAAGAAAAGAAAAGAGAGGAAAGCGAACAGATCTAAAACCCAGATGCACTACTCGAACAGTCTGCCAGATGTAAATGAGCACTTACTTGCCTTTGTGCGCCCAATTTTTTGGTAATGTTTTCGTACATAGAGTGTGTGTGTTCTGGACTATGACTCTGCACTTCAGCAAATGTAATAATTTTTTGTTTCTTTCCTAGCAGCTCTTGATATTTCTAAATTTAACTCGCGTTACATTTTGTTTGCTTACGAAAACGCAGAGTAGGGCCGTCTGCTTACACAACTCAAAAGCACCTTAATTAAATGAAAAGTATTCTTTTACCTACGCGTAACGATAACGAGTAGAGAAAGTGATATGCTGGCGCACATATACACATAAAATCTAATGTATTATGAATTTTAAATCTTTTTACGCACAGAGCACTCAATGATTCACTTGTTGCGAACGTCTACAGGAAGTTATTATAGAATATTATATCATAAACATATTGTTTTCCGACTGTTACGTTTGTTCGTCTGTTGCGTACAGGGAATTTTTATCGTTCTACTTTTGAATATGTAATAATTGATTTGTATTTAGAACTTTCGAAGCAATGCGTAGAGATAAAAAGTATAAAATCATATGTCAGTCTCAATCGAATCTTCTTAATAACCCTCAACCTGAATCAATGTGCGTGTTCATGTGCCTTACCGAGTATTATAATAATCTCGTTTCCTGTTTATTGTACATGAAATTCAAGCCAATTTCAAGGTCTAGAGTGACATTCTAATCTCTAATTTGTTGTCTCTTACGGGCTCATATATTCACCATGGGTGGTACTAAGTTTCCAATTTCATTTGCAACCATTCATAAACAGGGAACAGTGGGACATCGATTAAAATTGTACCTATAAATATACATATATCCAAATATATATATATATAAAAATATATATATTTTTATATATATATATATATATATATATATATATAACTAGCAGTCTTTCTTTCAATATCGTTCAAGAAAATATTCGTCTTATACTTTATATTATCGATCTACATACTCTTTGCATTCGTTATACCTACATGGCGGAGCATCTGGGATTTTTGGCGAAAAACTGAATCAAATGATTTTGAATTGTCCGTTCCTCCTTGCGCAGAAAAGTGACAAATTCTATTAAAATATCAGGAAGATTGCGTCTTGTGTATAGTGCACAAAAAGAAGTGTGCACAGATTAGAGGAAAAGACGTATGGACATTCTTCAATCAACTCGGAAAATGATTTGGAATCGATTGGCAAAATAAAAGTTTTGTTCACCTCAAATTTTCCGAGCGTTGCGTATATACGAGCAAATCAAATATATCCTAATCACAAGCAGTGTGGGGAGTATGAAGACAAGGGGGAATTGCGCTCGTCTTGAACCAATGTTGTAATATCTCTCTCCATCTAAAAATATTACAATATCCACATTTAATTCGTGCATAATATTTTGTTGAAAGATAAAGCAAAGATCCATTATCCCACATTATATGTTTCAATGCACTTACAACATTAATTGCATATTGCGATAAGAAAAACTCGCGGCGGTTTTCCACCGAAATTCGAACACGTTTTTCTCATATTTTAAATGGACATTACTCAACCAAACGTGCACTGCTGGCTTTGCCAACGTTTCAATTTCATTCTAATTGGAGCACTTCTTCGCACTCAATTATCGTATGTGACACACTTTTCATCACATTCTACGCATCTCTTCAAAACTGGCTTCATTTCTTTTCGTTTCAGCAGTCACTCGTGAATAAAAATTAACTCCATTAAATTTTTCACTGTTTGTTCAAATTTTTAATTCCGGTTTGTAGTCAGTTTCATGCAAATGTTTCAAAATTATTGTTTGGTCTATTTTTTTCTAAAAAGTATCATTGACTTTTTTAGCGATTGATCAGCCAGAACGAAATTTATCATTGATATTTTCCACAAGCTTGCCGCACTTTAACGCCTTGGTCGAATTGCTATTGTAAAATATAGTGAATTTTAGTTTATTTTTAAAACGCACGTGCTTTCGACCGAATTGACAAATGTCATCAATTTTTGTTTTTTTTTTTTTCGCGCCCTACGGACTATCAACTTGCACGTATAGATATAGTACGATTGGAGGAGACGGGAAATAACATTATCAAAGTTATATACGTGATTCTACTAGAAAAACTGCCAGGAAAAATCACAATAACGAAATAATTTGCAGTTTAACCAAAAAAATAATTGCAAGCGAAAAGGGAGTTGCTTTGACCTTTTTATAGCCACCACTGTAAGATGCGGATATACTCATTTTCTTTTTTTCCATAATGTATGTAACGCCCAAAAGGAAACTTCAGAGACGCCATAAAGTATATATATTCTTGATCAGTGTGAAATTCGGAGTTGATTTAGCCATGTCTGTCCGTCTGTGTGGTGTTTGTTGTTGGCACTGTCATGGTCGCAAAAATGAGGATATCGCCTTCAAATTTGGTAGATAGAAGTTTCTGCACGCAGGTTGATATTGAAAATGGGACAAATCTGGTTGAAAGAGTTGTCCAGGATACCCTGTTGCAGCTGAAATGAAAAGTTCTGCCACATCTAGCGTACTCAGCAGACATGGCGACCCCTGATTATCACTTGGCTGGCACGCGGGTCCGCAAAGTTGAAAAAGTAGGAAAATGAGTCGATAAGTGGATCGCTGGCAAACCGATATAAGTTCCTGCGACATGATATGCAATATTGTAAAATGTTGTAGAAAATAACGGAAGCTATTTTGTTTAATGTTTTTATTGTCAATTTCTCACAATAAGTGCCTTTTTGCAAACACCTAACATTATATTGGAGTAGGTGAGCATATCTGTGCAGGGTAGTATTCAACATAAGCTAAGAGACTTAAGTATTATGTATGCAGCGTTACGCGAAGAGCAGATTTAATGACTACAATGAAAGTAAATCAACAATAAAACGTAATTTTCTAATTAATTTTAATTGCTTTCTTCTTTCCGGATTTCATAGGTTACTTCAATTAGCCAATAAATCTCTTCATCGTTAAGCGTTAACGGCTTCTTTTTCGCTTAAGATTTAGTCATTTTTCATTTTTGTTCGATTTTCATTACAAACTGTGAAAATGCTCCCAAATTTTGTATTTTTTTTATATACAAAGTGACATTTTAATTACAATATTATTTACATAATTAAAACATAAAACATTTTCCAACTAATGCACAATTTATTTATTTGTCCCAAAAACACTATCATCAATAAAAATAACGACTTGCTGTTTTTCAATTTTTTCTTCCCTTCTTTTATGTACGTAGTGACATTTCAATTCTGTACACGATACATGTCAACTAAATATAGCTATTAAAACTATTGTCAGCAGAGAAAAACAAATTGGTTTTTTTTTCGTTTCGTTGCATAAACATTTGGACAACCTGTAAAATTTTCAATTAAAAGTGCATACATATATCTCAAAAATAACAAACTGTTGACTCAGTTTTCTGTAAACGTATATAGACAGGGAAACAGTTGTAAGCAGACGCCCTCCTTTAAAAAGTTCGGACCGCAACAGCGAGTTGTACTCAATACGTCAATGGTAGAAGGAATGGTTGAAGAGATGAAAGGAGTCAAGCACATGCTTTATGCTCAGAGTATAAAAAAAAGTTTGAGCGATTACCTTTACCAAGCATTTCCTATAAAAATGAAAACAAAAAGCTCTAGAGGATACAATACACAGGATATCAAATATGTATTAAACCGGCAAGAACCGTATAAACAACAACATAATATCAAAAACAAAAACAACAATAATAAGAGTTTTCACATTTTACCAATTTTAAAAAGAATATCTTGATAAAAGACTGAAAAGGGAAGAAAACTATGAAAAGAGATTAAGAAAAAGAAGAAAAGCGTCTCCATCACGAGTTGAATCCTGAATACCCAACATTCGAAGCAACTGCTAAGCGTTCCAGATCCGTGTAAAGCTTCAGTCCAACTTCGATTCGATTCGGAACTGGTTGGACAATTTTGAAGATTTCAATTTTCAAAGATATAGATTTTTTGCTTTCAAATTTCGATCGGTTTGGAATATGTTCCACAGATGTGAAGGCGAAGAATATGTGAATTATTTAAGTTAATCTTTAGGTTTTATGTCAGGAAATTGTTCCAATTTCTGAATCTAAATGATTCAAGATATATATATATATATATATGGATTTCATCACAAATTTATGAGCAATATTCCGAATTCCGAAAAACAACATTCATGTAGTGCGAGTACAAAAGATGTGAGGCACTATTTGGTGCATATGCATAGTTTAGGGAAATGTGTGCGTCACTTGTGTTAGTGTGCACGTTTAGTTGCATATTGTTGCTGGATGAATAGGGTTTTTTTTCACATTTTCATTTTTATTATTTTTGTTTTTCCCTTTTTGAGGAAGAATTTTTCTGTCACTGTGACATATTCCCGTATACACCCGTTTCCGGGGATTTTTATTTGTAATTAAAGCTTCACGGACCAACACAAAAAAAAAAGCGAAAACATTCACTTGTTTGTATATGTAACTGAATATACATATATATATATGTGTATATATTAATATAAATATTCGCACTCATCGACATACATGCTATGTGTGGGTGTAAATGACAAGCGGAAAAATTGTTAAAATAAACAACAAAATCATCGGACAATAAAATAGATGAGAAAGGAGAGAAAGAATTAAAATCGAAACAAGTGGAATTTTTTTCAATAAAATTTATTTGGTATGAAAAACATTTTCATTAAGTTTAATTAATTGAGAGTTTTATATATGTGTCGAGGGGACGAGCGGAAAAGGGCGCTTCAAAATAATATTGTTAAAAATATTTAATTGAAAAACGAACACTTCAAATCTACTAAAGTCTCTCAAATTTAAAACTTTATTTCTTTGCGTGCAGTGGTTTTGTTAAATTCCTGTTTCCGCTTTTGTTGTTGTTATGAAAACTATTCAATAATCAAATTTACCTACATAAAGCCCGGCCCGGCTTTAAACAAATTCGATTCATGCAATTAGGGTCTTCGGAAAATGCGTGGAGGAGCCGGGCACACCTTCATGAAGGATCTCTTTATAGTGCGTAAATGTGTGAAAAAGATTACAGCGTATCACCATTACAAAATAACTCATGTTAGTAACTCTTTTTAGGGTGCAGCAGAGCGCGTTATACCAAAACATTTTAACACTCTCAATGGTTCTCATTAGTTTTGTCTTTTTTCTTGCAAAGGCAAACAACTCAGGGGATGCCCTCCTGTACGTGCAGCACACAAGCCAGGAATAAGGAATAGAAGAAGAACAGGGAGTGCAGGGCGTGTACACAGACGACTGAGTACTTACACTACAGACGTATGGACAAATTTAACGCAAGTGGTGTAGGCTAGAAAAAAGTTCCGATAAGCCAGAATCTATCGATGCTACTCCCTAATCCAATCCGTTTGTTCGACAGGACATACATATTTTCATATGCATTTTTAATTACATGTAACTCTGGAGTTATTTTTTGAAAAATACCCTGAAACATAAGACGGATCCAAATATTTTCTAAAAGCTTATCTAAAATTCGTTCTACGCCAAAGACAGATTTAGTTTTACTTTTCTGACCTACTGGGTCATTATTGTTAATATTTATTTTCAGTTCTATTGTTACCTCTCTTTGCGACTTAGTTTGATTGGTTTCTTTGATAATATTTTTCAGGCTTTTGCTACAAATACACGTACAAACTTGTGATCACGATTTTTATGTATGTGTTTCCTTTTTTATATTTCTATTTCTATTTTCATTTTTTTTTTTTTTTTATTTGTTTATTTTATTTATTTATTTATTTGTTTTTTTGCTTTGTAAGATCTTCATGATTAACCAAAAATGGTTTTTCATTTAGATCACATTTAACATTAATCGCTTAATATGTTTTGTTTGGCATTCGTTCAGGCAACATTTATTAAATGTCTTTTCGTAACAACCATATGCCGCCTCGCGGACTGCACTGTAGCAAATTTGTTTGCGTTTCGTTTGCCCATATTTAAGCAGCACATTTAGATTTTATCTTAATCGCTTGGCGGACATTAAACATAAATTGTCTAGAAAATACTTATAGCAATTTTTTGTGGCCAATTTTCTCTTCTCCACTCTACGCGTTCGCATAATAAGTAATATTTTATATATATATATAAAAAAAAGTGTCATTTGTGAAAAATGATAAGTTGAATAAACATTAAATAGAGGATACCTGTAAGTGTTTTCTTTATGAAGAGAGAGAAATAAAAAACAATTATAAACGGTATAGTAACGATAAGTAATCTGCACCATCCTACAATTATACGTATGATGACTTTTCAAAATGAAGCGTTGTATGGAGAGCAAAATATTCCTCCGATCCGATCCGATTTTGAATAAGGTTGGCCCTTGGACCAAAGAACTTAGGTCGCGAAAATTGTGGCCTACAGGTTCAACACAAAAAACAAGATGAAAAGACGGACAGGCAAGCTTAGATCGACTCAGAAAGCGAATCTGGGGCTACTTGAACTGCTTCTGGTTGTTGCATACATGCACACAAACTTGAATTATCCCTGTACCACAAGTGGTGTAGGGTATAACAATAGCAAAGAAGCAAAAGTTTATACATTTTCTTTTTATTTATGGTTTGTATTGTCTTCACTTATTTAGTTATCTTGTCTACTTTTTTTTCCACTCAGTTAATTACCAGGAATATATTAATTTTGTCATTTATATACGAAAAAATGCTCAGCTGAAACTTGACCACGCCTGACATATATATTATAATCTGATTGCTTTAATTATCTCCATTCGTCTCCATTCGTCTCTCTAACTCTCTGCTTTTGGCGTCTTCACTGCGCTATATATAAAATTGCTGACAACAAGAGTTTGTACCGGATAGTTATCGTATCTGCCATCACCTTGTCTACTGGACATGATGCTTTATGATATATACGTAGTTTTTTGTCATTACTGATTATATTATATTTTTCTATTTCGTTTTTGGAGAATCTATCTCTACGAACATCGTGAAAGGGCCTGGAGAACATAATACCAATTAGATATTTACTCTTATTAAAGCGACTAGATTAACAATCGAGGCTATCTTTTAAAAAAACAAAAGAAAGTCTTGGCTGCTGGTTTTCTTCTTACTTTTTCAGCTCTGGAAATTATGTCTTTGGTTCAAACAATTTATAATAATAATAATAATAACGTTTGATAAATTTATTAATTCCGTTCACGTAAGTAACTCAAACTAATAAAACACAAGTAAGAGCATTATAGTCGGGCAAGGCCAACCATTAAATACCCTCCAAAATATTGTCTAACACAACTCTTATTTTTATTGCAGAACACAAAAATTATATCTTGTTTCTATATAAAGGCACATTTTTCATGTGCGTATTTAGGGGGAAGCGGGCCCAAAATGCACTCTAATGTAGTACAAGTGTAATCCTTACATAGGGCAGGACCGAATAATAGGCGTAGATGGTCCAATTTTTGTAGAAGTTCATTTTTGTATGAAATTACTTTTATGGGTCAATTTCCATCATCCACGGTCAATTTTCGCGGAAATACTTATCAGGATAGAATCCGAAAAGTAGAAAGAGAAGGTCCAATATTATGATTTAATGTTCTTCATGAAGTATTGAAAATTATACCTTTTTGTCGTGTGAACTTCAGTTTTCGTTATACGAGGATGTTCTAAAATTGCCCCAGTCGGTCGAAAGTTTCCATACCATTTTAAAATGCCCAAACCTATTACTTTTTATATAGCGATTTTCCAGAATATAGGGGAAAAAGTGGACCGATTCGAACCATTTTCAATAGCGTTCGTCCTTGGGCCAAGACAAGTCACTGTACCAAATTTCATCGAAATATCTCAAAAAGTGCGACCTTACGATTGAGCTTGAAGACAAATTTACATGGATAGATTTTACAAGGACAGACGGACAGACAAGTTTAGATCAAATCAGATTATGATTGTGAATCGAATAAAAGATTGGTCTCTCTTAAGCCCTTCTGCGTGTTACATAAGTCCGCATTAACTTACTTAATGTACCCTGCACTTCAAGCGCTGTAGGGTATAAAGAGTGTAGTGTTTTACAAATGGAAGTTTACATTTTGACTAATAGGATCGAAGGCCACATATAAATTTTGGAAATTGTAATCGTGACTTTAGCTAAGGGACTGACGCACACACATCGCCATTATTTCATTTATTCCATTATTTAAGCTTAACATGATATATTACCCGGCTTAGCAAACAAACCTGGTACAAGACAAGTCTTATGGTGGATACAGAACCCAACAGCATATACTATTTAGCTGAATTTGAATCTTTCCTTGTCGTGTTAAAATTAAAGTAAAAGAAGTTTCTTGGCCCGAATCTGGAATGCTCCTCATCTCGTGCAAGCCGGAAAGTCTTTTGTTAATTGCCGTGAACACGTATGCGGAATAATCGTGGATACATTCTTCCGAAGATTTAGAACGTTGTCTATTTTATGTTATTGACCATATTTGATTTTTCTTTATTTATTCTTGTCAGCCGTAAATGCATTTGTCGGCAGGTCGCGTATAGTATTAAGTTTCATTTCTCTATCTGAATTTTTGCGAATCGCTCTCGTTGTTCACGTTAGTTATAAATATTTAGTTATGGGACATCGTATGAGCATTTTTAATGGAAAGCTAGCGCTTTCTTGCGATTACTTGGCAAAATGGTCATTTACGGTGAACGACGACTTTAACTACACTACTAAGCCTTATGATTAACATGCGACATCACTATAATTTTCAAAATAAATTTCGTATCTATAAAATAATTCATCTTAAATAAGCATGAAGCACAAGTCTTACAGAAATTTACTGGTTCAATGGATTGAAAATAAATAAATTTTATAACTTTCTCTAATAACGCTCGATTTGGTAAATGCAGACGAACATGCTTTTAGTTATATATAATTTTTCCAATAACATTGTTTTCTTTCTATTACCCAAAAGCCATAAGCCAATTGAATATCGCTTATAACTACAAAATTTTCTAAATTAACGAAAGAGAAAAAGAAAAATCCTATAGACTAGACTTGTCTGGTACGTGATTCAAATTTTTTTTTTTTTTATTGGTAATTTATTTAAACACGTATTAGAGATACAGCAGCAAGAAAAACTTAATCGTAATACATATGTATATACTCTACAAATAGATGTGTATATAAAATAAAAAGATTGTGTTTATTTGTTTGCGTAGCGTCTTCCATTGGCCAGATCATTGGTTCATTATTCATCTGCTTTATATAGTACATTAGAAGTAGACGCAAACAAGTTCATTGTCAAAATAATAATAAACTTTTTCGTTACATATTTCGTACTCTATTATAAGCACAATGCAGTTGTTTTATAAATATTAGTGCAAGTGTGAGAGTGTGTGTAGAGAAAGAAATGAAATATTTTTTTATTTTGTTTTGAAAAGTTAAGTTAATGCTTTGCATACAGAGTAGGCTTAAGAAAGGACGCCGCTACACACGTTATGGATGTAAGCCGCTGAAAGCCTCACTCACTATAAGGATTTGTGTGCCAAAAACCATTCACGTACATTCTTACATCCTATCACTAATACATTCTAACATGTTATATATGTCATATGCCATATACATATATATGAACAAATGGCGAAGCTTAAGTTTGGTAATATTGCCGTTGGATATTTAAATAAAGCTAAGAATAAAGATTTCTTTTATTTACACGTCACGTTTTTTACACTTTAACGAATAATAAAAATGCCAACACAACAGCCAGGATTTTTTTAAATCATTACGTGTGTGAGGGCCACAGCAAATATGCTATATATATATATATATATATATATGTATATATATATATATATATATATATATGT
>CCAG010019471.1:0-67204 GCA_001077435.1 Glossina morsitans morsitans | reverse complement strand
CGAATACATGCAAAATCGTTTCCTTGTGCCGAGCTTTCTGCCAATAATTTGGATGTAAGAACCATTCGATTCATTATTTTCTTTACTCAAAATAATTCTTATTCCATTTTAATCTTATAACGGTTTACTTTTTTTTTAAAACAGAATTCACAATAAAATTGAAATTTATAAGCATCTTAACTTGTGGCAGTTCGAATGCAATTAATTTATATTTTATTTTTCTCGTACTTCGTTCGTGTCAGCGATAACAGCTCTCGTCTAACGAGAATAATGAAATTAAACGAACAACTCTGTAAGTTGCCCCCGTAAGAGAGGAAAAATAGTGCAGCGGGTTAAATAGATTTCTGTTATGATATAAATACATTACAGTATGGAGTTAATCAGATTGGCTTCTGACAAAAATTATTTATTATTCTGTGGCCAAAACAATTTTGTCATTTAGTGGTGTTTCTACTTATTATTAGAGATATTCATTTTGAATAAGTACAGTTAGGAGCAAATGATATTAAAGGAGCTTTGGTATTAAAATGTAATAAATACCCAAAAATGGAGTTAGCCGATTTGGCAACTGAACCATCCATATAACGTGCCACCTTAATAAGAGATTTTTTCGATGAAAGAGATAAAAACTTAATGCAATTGCCTGTCACTTTTTTAGAGAAGAACTTAGATAAGCAAAACTTGAAATTCATCAAAGAAGGGATCGTATCCACCAAATAATGTATGAGTGTATCAACCAAATAAGATTAATGAAAAATGGCTTGAAAACGAAATCCTTTAATAATCTTTTCGGTACATGGAAGTTAAGCACAAAAGACATTGAAAATTTCAGTCGTAAAATAAGAATTAAGCGATTCCCTGGATCTCCTGAAAAGTTCATCGGGACCGATTCATAGCTATCGATATCGAGTTAACGCGACCAACAACCTCGGTTGCTGACGACCGTCGACTCGCTGTTATGAGTGATGAGTTTTCATCAGTCTGTCGATAAAGTGTGCATTTTTCTTGCTATTGAATAATACATTTTTCGATCGTAATATCCGTGTCGAGTCACATAGTCAAATTACGCTCGAGTCCACTCGATATCGACATCTATGAACTGGTCAGGACATCTATGGATGCTCCTTTTCGGCAAGATCAACTTTCGTCGAGAAAATAATTTTTTTCCCTATCAAACACGACAGCATTCCCAGCAATCGCGTTATTGGACGATCTTTTCGAGCACGTATTTGATAGTCTTCGCTCACATGGGACATGGGGCATTTTATGCCTTCGGGCATTCTTTTCGTGGAAATTTTCAAAACGAAGGGTATCAATTGGCGCTTTAACAAAATGCAATCACGGAGGTGAAATGGTTGTAGGCAAAGTTCGCTCAACTCCGAGACGCAATATCTTGCATTTTAATGTCCATCATTTCAGAGAGTTTCATTTCGTACAGTTTCAAATATCCCCCACGTAGGGGACACCTAAGGCTGACTGACTGGTCGTTAAACAAAAATTTACTAATTAAACTGCAAACTTATCGGCTGATACTTATGATGACATATGGAATATATATTTTCTGATCACAATGTTATTGAACTTTGGTATTCCACAAAAAAATAGCGACAGTAGAACAGTTCAATATTAATTTCATTATAAAGCAAGATTGTCAAGTCACGGAAAGCACAAACAGAAAAAAAAAAGAAATAACTGCTTTGCCATCTCCACGATGCTGCTTAGTATTAGTAAGATAAGGCTATTTTTTAACTGAAAGGCGCAATACTTATCAGATTGTTTGTCATATAAGAAAATTGAATTACTTTAAATGTCATACAATGAATTACACAAAAATTACAACGGTTTTCGTCAGTTAGTACTGACCGAAGCTTATATCATTGGTTGTGGCAAATATTTATCGAATTTGAGATAAGTATCTAAAGTTCGTGTGAGTGTTTAGGTTTTTCAAGCTGCAACTTTTTTTTGCGGCATTAAAAAATCTGCTTCTGGACGAAATAAATTTCAATCATCCAGCAAGCCATCACGCACAGTTGTCTTTAAATTGCGCTATCATATTATGCATAAAATGAATCAGTAATTGTTACGACTGCAGCCCGTTTGCATAATCGCGGTGTACCTGAAAGAAAGTGGGTGCCTGCAATGTCATTCTATCGGTTCTTGTGTGTGTTTGTTTCAATTCACACGTTACCCATATACTGAATTGTGTGTAAACGTCCAGAAGCTTTGGAAATATGATTGTGTTGTATACTTCCTCACAATTCTTTTATACCCACCAACGGAGGAGGGAAATATATTCATTTTATCAAAACGTTTGTAACGTTCGGAAGGATGTTTCAAAGACCCTATAAAGCATATCTACCTGAATCGATTGATGCACTTTGCTCTGTCCCTCTGTGCGATGTCTCCTGGTGGCTTAAAATTTATCGAAAACATTAGAAATTTTTACGGGTAAGTTGATAATGAAGATAAACCAAATCGTTCGAAGGACATAGTTACAGTGCAACATAAGCTGAGAGGATATCTGCTTTCTCCTTTTTTTGCACACTAATCATAAACCATTATAGATGCACGATAAAAATTACTATGAGTGTTCTACAAAAAAATGGAAAAACTCAGCCACGCCCATCCTATAATATAGAATATAAAATATATTTCTCATTTAATCTTTTTTAGGACCAGGTTGCTGATTACAAAAGATTCAATCTCTGCCACAACTAATTTTCTTACTTGTTTCCATTGGAACAGAAAAGCATTCATTTTTAACAACTTTGACTTCCTTCAAACTTTCAGTAAAAAACTGTCGCAAGTAAACACAATTTATTATTGAAAAATTGTTCGAAGCAAATTAAAAATTTGCACCTGTTAATAAGAAATGCGAATAAAAATATAAAGCGGGAAATATGACCGCCATAAATGTCTCGCAATGCCGATGATTTATGTTTATTACCTCAATATTAAGCATTGCACCACCATTCACCTCCTGCTCCTCCATTTCATTTTACAAACAATAAATGACTGCTAAAGTTTACTACCACCATCGCCACCGGTTGGGAGGACCACTTTGTATGTGCGACTCAAACTAGTTCCGTTTTCCGTTGCATGCATTATCAAGTGCATTTAAGAATAATTACCGTCAAGTGCATAATTTATGCAAAAATGTCCTTGTTTGTTAAGCTCAAACCACGAACCAAGTCCTAAGTCCTCGCACAGCCCTTGGCTTGGTAACCAAAAACTCCTGTCAAAAACTCGACAACCAGTGCATTTGAATAACAACCAAACTTTTTTGCAAAAAGAATTAGCAAAATTGATTGAGGCTGGAATTTGCAAAAAGACAAAGAGATGGAGGGAAAGCCATATATAGCGAAAGATAGAGAAAGAGAGAAGAACTGATTGTTTGGCAACCATACCACTTTAATAGCATTGACATCTTTCACCTAAGAGCGAGCGTAGAGTGTGGTGACGGTAAAACAGTTTAGAATTTAGTTTACAAATGAGTTGCGATTAACAATTGCTGAGGGACTTATTATTGAAGCTTTCCTACAGAACTTCGTAGGCAAAGTACTTCGGCGCTGTAATGAACTTCAAGTCAGGCCAATGTGCGCTCATATGTAAGCATGTTTTCCTATAGTAGCTGAGAAAGTGCAAGACTGAATGTTTAATTTTACGTTAATTTATATATAAAGAGTTTTAAATTTATGTTTACGTTAGGTAAACCACGCAAAAGTTTTAAATTACGTTTTTAAAATATTCTCGACTGACATTTTATTACTTTGCCAAACGGGGAAAAGTATTTTTTTCGATATTTTCAGAAACTTCTGCTATAGATTCTGTTATAGATTTAAATTTACAAACTTTTCGAGCAGCGTCAGTAGCAGCAAGTCACTTTAAGTTTTAATTAATAAAAAATGATTCATTAATTCTTTCTATGCGTTGGACATTCGAGAGGTATGGAATTCATATAAAATGGGAATGCCGTTTTCAACTAAGCCGTAACCGGATTTGCCGTCGATTTAGAGCGCGTAGCAGCCAATTACAGAAGTCTTGCGTTGGTGACACACAAAAGTACATATCACAGACTCTGTTGGATATTGCGTTACTCAACTTTAATTATGTTTCCAACGAAATATCCGAGTAGTGACATATTCCATATATTTTTATTGGAAAACACAAGCAACCTTAACATTAGGCCAACTTTTGCTGGAAAGTTTGTGACTTCTATCAAAATTTTCCTTTCATATAAAAGCGGAACAGGAAAATTTATCTTTTATATCTTCCTTCTTAGCAGTGGGGAACAAATTCGCCAGGGTATGCTTCCGACTTACCATGGGTTGCTTACAAAACCGTTTCGTGAATTCTACGAAAGGTGTTGCTTGCCACAGGGAGTCATTATGACAATTTAACAAACGCAGTAAGGCCAAGTCTCTCTTTATAAATCTATCGTTTCACTTGGACTATGTTATATAACTCTGGTATTGTTTGCTTTTTTCTCTTTAATAACTCACATTACTGCAGCTCATTATTTATTAATGTTTGTCTTATATTTACCCAAGTTGTAGAAGTATTCGTTTAAGCTGCCATTAGATATCAAAGCTAAACTTCCGGTATTACTTCACCTTCTTAGAACTCGCAAATATATTCTTGTTACGCAAATGTCAGACCAAACTCCAATTAAGGAGAACCAAATACACATTCATACCTGACTTATGAAACTGACGATTGTTGAAAAGATTAAAAGGAATTAGCAGAACATTTGGCGAAAAAAGGGATGGACACACAAATGTCGGGATGAAGTTAGGTTCGTAATTTGCTTGTTAAATGGCATGCAGAAGAAGAATGTATACGGAAGGTAAATTCAGTGCGATGAGGGGAATTAAATTGCGATATTAGGGCGGACAAGAACAGAACGACAACGGAATCGTTTCAAATACACGTTCTTGTAAATAATTTGTATATAGATCTTCTAAGAACTACAAATAACACCTGTACTATCCTAATAAGCATAACACATCGAATTACGATAGAATATCTATGCTTTCATCTAAACTTACAAGCAATTTTATTAATTGGTATCCTATTCTTATAGGCAAATGTGTGAAAGTTGTCTTGTAGTGTTCTAGTGCTGATTTCCCCACCAACGACGGACTAGAATTTTTGTTCGGCGGTCAAGTCCGGAAGCACAACCGGAAGCCAGACAATTTTCTTTCTCACTTAAAGTAGTTTGTGATCTTGCCATACTTATTCTACTCTGAGGAATGAGAGTTGTTCTGCTTCCACGATTTCTCCCTACTGTTCCCCATTGAAAAATTGTCGCTTATGCGGCCTTAATGTGTGCGTGAAACCAAAAGAGGAATGGATTGATATACAAACGTTTCCTGAAACGGATTTTTGAATATTATTAATCCAAGAGAAACGGTAATTACCGTCTTCCGTCGGCTCATACAAACGTTTATAAATAATGCCGTGAATGGTTTGGGTTTCTTGCTTATGTTTGTATATCTGTAAATGTTTGCTAGTAGTTATCGTGCGCAAAGTAAACAATATTTTAATTAAATTTCACGACTGCGGCCTTCCAACAGCAGCTAACGGATAAGGCGGCTCTATATTATTTAAATCATTGATACAATTCACGTCTTGTGCAATTTACATTCATATCCCGTGCATTACTCAATTTCAACATTTTGGACGACAGTAACTTCTCTTGATCAGAAAAACGTGAACCAGAATTCCTTTAAGGAACATTCGAATTCCATTCATCTGACGCCGCGGAGTGTTCCGTGTGCGTGAAAATGCTGTATTTACCTTGAAAGTTTCTTAGTCATATCATTCTCGTACGTAAATTGTGCTGCATTGCTGTTGTCAGAAAATGTTTGGTTTAACTTCATTACTCATTTTCCTAAGACTGCAAACATTTCTGCTTTTTTTTTTATTTTCTATGTAAATCATAAAAAACGGATTCTGACCAAAGAAAAAATTGATGCAGACTCGTTTGAACATAATGCTAGAGAAACAGGAAAAATTAGAATTTTTTTGTACAACAAAACAACCCTACGGTCACAAGCAAAAAGTTTGACTCACTTCTCTCCTTATTGATGAAAATGCAAAAACTGGTACGAAATGAAAAACCAAAAACAAAAATTTGGAGGTTAAATAGACAGCGAATCTTTGACACCCACCCTGTCCGCCTATTATACCTGCAAAACATTTTACTAGGTTAGAGTTGGAGGACCGAGGCGATTTTTACATTGGTCTTTAAAAAGTATTTCTGCCAGATTTCGACAGAAATCTCTTACAAGTTATGTGAACGTATTTCGTCTCTTCACTTCTTCATGCACGCATTCTTTTGTTGGCCTTTGTTAGTGTTTGTAGTTTAAAAGAAATATCTGTACCAATTGGCCACAACCGAGGCCGTAGGCTGGATTTAAGGAGTCAAGTGGACGGCATCCATATCTCTCTCCGAGGCATAAACATTACAAACGTTTGCTATATTTAATATATCCCGCAGAGTGTTTATAAAAATTTCCACTGTGGCTTAAGCCAACATTCGTGAACAAAGATTTTTGTTTGAAGTTGTTTGAAGAGAGAGTTAGAGCCGCACGTATGCTATGTTGACTTTGAACACTTTTACGTTTCACTGATTTCATTTTCATTTGTATTTTCCCTTTTTCCTTATAACTTTTCTGAAGCGTTTTTCTTAGGTGAGATTGGACAAAAAGTTACAAATTTGTCGTTTTAAAAAAATTTTCCACCGTATTCTTTCAGTCACAGTTAAAAGACACAATATATATGAGGCTTTATTTCTCTTCTCTCTTTCCTACTTTATTCATTATAAAGGACGCGACGATAGGACGAGAAATGCAGAGCAAAAAGACATTCCATGTGCTAAAGTTTGTTTCAAAGTTTGCAGCACGCACTTACATTACATTATATGAAAGTAATTGTACTCGTATTTAAGCAAAGGGAATAATAAGTAAGAAAATTTGATTTTAAGAGTTATTCAAAAGTAAATTTTTTTTATTATTCCTTTTTCTTAAAGTTTAACGTTTGAAAATAATGGAAAACACAAAGAATCAAAGCAAATAGAGTACAATGGTAAATCTTTTTTTTGCCTGGATTAACTTAAGAGTGATTATAAATTAGGAGAGTTAGTCTACAGTGTTCGCGCATATTATTATTTCAACGAGTATTTCTAACAAATTTAAACTTTTCGTTGTCTTTAGATGAATTTCAAGTCATTCGACACTTGAGTGCCTAAAGGTATTATTCTGCGTTTGTTTTTTTATTCCCATCATCGAAGGAAAAAGGTCAAAAGGTTTACAACACCGTTCTGCGAGCTTCAGAAATATCGTTAAGTAGCCAAAGTCGGCATATTCACAATCAGCGTTATATTTTGGATCGATTTGATCATGTCCGTCAATTCGTCCTGTATAGTGGTTACGCCAAAGGCTTATCCTTTCGAAAAATGAAGATGCCGCCTTCAAGCATAGTAAGAATATTGTAAGTCTATGCATATAGATTAGCTATGAAAGTTGGCCAAATGGATGTAGGGATACGCGACACTACCACATATACTGATATCCCCACTACTTTTAAAAGCAAAGAAAATCCGACCTTTTGCTCGTTACTAACGAACTACACCAAATATAACCATAATATGGAGTAGCGAAATTTCAGTTCTTGTGTTTTTCGGAAGACAAGACTCAGTCCTATTTGAATGTAATATTCTCACTCTACCGCCAAAAACCTGGCTTAACTGCTTCTTAAGTCACTTTCGTGCATTTGATATCATCCTGTATACATCTATATATGTACATGTTATTGCGATAAGCTTTGTCTATCTATTAATAGATACAAACATATAGTTATAATAAACATTACTAAGTGTAAATATACACATATTAACCGCTATAATAATATTATCCTATATATAACCTGCGTATGTTCAAGGCTCTTTATCTGTGTGTATGATTTATACACAAACCGTAAATAATACCCGTCCTCTGGTTTTACTACGACAACAGCCATATTTCGAGTAGATTAAGAAATGCAATTCCTTCAAGCGTCAATTAGCAACGCGAATCGTAGCAAAATGCTTGGTAATATCTTACCCGCAGTTCTTGTTTTTCTCATCTATCGTAAGAATCCGAAATTTCCTTTCATGCCTTACTGTTCTATTCTTCTTTTCCCCAAGGACCGCATAGACATGGACATAGAAAGGGAAAGAAAAAACGCACAGTAAAATCTCTTTGTTGAATAAATTTTGGGATACGTAAAGCCTGAAGCATCCTTACAAAGTCGTTGATGGATGAGGAATCAGACACATTAAACTCTTTTTACCCCTAACCCCTTAAAAAGAACCAATACATTGGATATTGCCTAAAATGAAATGCATTCTTCTTCTGTATTTTACTTATGTACTTCCTATAAATCTTTGCATGCAAAATGAATTTCGATTATCAAAGCAGATGTGCCCAATACAGCTTACCACTTACATAGAGCGTAGCACTCTGCATATTTTTCCTAGTAACGAGACTCTAAACGAATTTCATATTTCCCATCGTCAAACCATATCATTATACCCTACATCGTTCGTGATATAAGGGTATATTAAGCTTGTGCGGATCGATGCGACAACCAGAAGAAGTTGAGGCAGGTCCGCTGTTTCTCATACGGAGCGATTTAGAATCTGAATCGACCTAAGCTTGTCTGTCCGTCTGCCTGTATGCCGCGTTCTTTTGTGCGCCACCTGCAGTTCGCCATTTTTGAAATATTTCAATGAAATTTTGAACCCTGACATGTTTTGGCCCAAGGACGAGCTCTATTAAAAATGGTTTAAACCCCACCACTTCTTGGAACGCTTTCCATGCAAACCCGTAATGCTCAAAAGTCGTTATATAAATAACTTTAGGGCATTTTAAAGTGGGCCATGATCCACTATGGTGCTTTTACTTGTTTATCTTTGAAACTAATTATAAATATTTAGTTTACGAACTGAATCCTTCCAAAGCAAACCTAAAAACTAAAAATTTTAAAACACTTTGAGCAATATTTAATTTTACAAAAAAAATAATAATAACTTCATTAACTCTATCAACTGACATAATGATTTCTATAACTAAATCGATTGCTTGCTTTAAAGTATAATTTAATTATCACTAAATTTTTAGAAAAGCTATCGAAAAGTTTGCAATGAATTTATAATTAGATTATTCACTTTCAGTCAATTGTTTACCAAAGCTTTTAATATGTTGATGGCTGGTTCAATTCTTCCGAATTCTACTCAAACGATTTGAAAGCACGTCGTTCACTACTACTTTATGTAGACTTAATTCAAGGGATCGTTAAGGGAGCTGCTCGAGATTTAAAACCGTAAGACATCTTATATGTATTGAAGTTCATGGTCGACGTTGGATTTGGAGAGGGTGTCGTAAATGCTTGCGATACCCTCACAACCCATCCTACTCTTGCTGAATTATTATAACAAAGTAAAATTGATAAGAATTCGACCACGAGCTTATCAGTAAATAAAGAACAATATAACTGAGTTTTCCCCAACAATCCTCCTCAACATAGTTGACAAGACATCGTAATGTAAGTACACGACCAAGGACGACTATCAGGTTAGAATAAATGGGTTCGATTTCTAATAAACAATAATTTGTATTTGGTTAAAGTGTAGTCGTAGGAATAGTAAATCTTCCGTTGGTAAAGTCGCCGGAGTCATATGTATATCAAAAGAAGTGTCCCATAAAGCTCGCAACACTACAGAAAAGTTACATTTCGTTAGTATATCGGTTTACAAGCATTAATCCATGATTTGGGGAAACGTATATCCAATCGAGACATTCTCGCTTACTATAATGATTTCCTCTATTCAAAATTCGAACCATACCGCACGAAATGAATTTCTTTTGAATGAATAACTTTACCCCCTAACTTAAAGGATATCCTTACTCTTTAGAAGTTCATTTTTCGGTAGACATATATACTTTTTAAGAGTATATTTTTTAATTTACTTTCCTTTATTCATTACTGCTACTACGCTGCGCAAATAGTGTGGCTTATAAGTTTTTGTCTAAGGGGTAATGTCATGCACAACCGCACTCCAGTTATTCAGTGCAGTCACCAACACTTGGAAACGGAAGAGGAAAGAAAAATTTGCTAAATTGAAAAAAAAAAAAATATAAAAAATATTTCATCCGACATAGATTTGTCAAACGTATATTGTACACAGTTATTCCGTATTTTTCTTTGTTTTTGCCACCGTATGTGGCGGCATTATATTTTGTTGGAAAACCGAAACAGAAGAAAACAAATAAGAAAATTATATTCGGTCATGACCGAATCTTTTATACCCATCATCGTAATCCTAAAAAATACAAACTAAGTAAAAGAACTAAAATTTCATGCATGGAGTGGGCGCGAATAATTTTTCTATTTTCCAAAAAAAAGTTTTTGCCGTATAGGTGCGTCCTTTGAAAAATTTAGGCCGCTTGAAAATTCTTTTGCAATTTGTAGGCGATATCTTAATTTTCGCTAAGGAGAGAAAGTTTACCACAGATACTACACAGTTGCGCAGACGTACGCAAGGACGGAAGAACGAACGGAATGGCTAAAAATTTATCTTCTTGATGAGGTTTTTGTTTGAAAGTAAAATTTAACTTACTATACTATAATATTGGGAAGGCGTGGTCAATTTTTCCATTTTTTATAACATCACTTCTAGAACATGCGTTAAAATTTTTGTATATTTATCTGCTATAGTTCATGAGTAATGAGCAAAAAACTAATTTTTTATTCCTTTTATAGGACAGAGGTGTTCTCAGTTTACAAGGCACTGTGGACGTGTCGTTCAAACGATTTAGCCTAATTTCAATACCAACTTGAGTGCAAGAGCTTCCGATGTTGTTCCGAAATTTGAAGTCAATTCCGTCATTTTTGCGCCCAAAAGAATGTTCAAAAAAGACATTAGACAGACAGACGTGCTTAAATTGATTCAGAATTTTATGCTGATCAAGAATATACATATGCTTTGTGGCGTCTCTGATGCTTCCTTCTGGGTGTTGCAAACGTTTTGACAAAATGAATATACCCCTCATCTTTCGGTGATGGATATAAAAAAAAGGGGTTCATTGCAAGCACACTCATGAAATGACTGAGTGACTGCAAATAACAAACTACGCGATATAGAATGTAATAGGAAGCAAAGCTATGAAGAAGAAAAAGTCAGTCAACAGTTTTTAACATCATCATTTTCTACGTCGCACTTGCGACGTTATCATCAACGTTATCATTATTAATATAAACAATCGTCATCGCTTTATCTGTGTGCAGAAGTATAAGTGAATTTCTAGACAGACAAGCGATGTAGAAAAAAAAGAAATACTGGTGGCATTCATTTCTCTATCACACCGCATCTTTCCTTTTCCTTACGCAAGTATGCAGACACACGCGTGGATATGAGAGAGTAAAAACAATTAAAATTTTATTTTCCGTTTCGTGTTCTGTGACGAGGGATTCTTATGAATCGTCTGGTACCTGTGAAAAAATTCACGTTTTCAGAAAATTTAATGATGAGTTTAGTTTATGCATATATACATGCATATATACATACACGTACACGTTTGTCTTATAGTTTAAAAAAGTTTTACTTTTTAATTACTTTAAAGAATATGATGATGCGGTTTTTTTAATCAGTTTTGCAAAACTTCTGTTTTTAATGACCAACGCTTACCATTTGTTGTTGATTTTTGGGTTTTTTATGAAGATCAGGAACTTTAAACGACGTAACCGCTTCAATTATTTCAGCCAATAGAAGTCCATCGCGACAATCTGATGATAGGTCAGTAACCTTCTTTTTCGACTTGGCGCGTTCTAAGTAATAGTTTGCCCAGTCGGTGTAAATCTGAAACAAAAGGATATAAAGATATTTTTAGAGGGGAAATTCCAATGATCTTGGAAAAGTTTTCACAGACAAACAGGTTGTATTAGCATTTTTAATTAACTGTATAATGAAGGCATTGTCAACAACAGTAATAATTTAGTTACAGTAGATGGAGAACTTAATATGAAAACTTCTCATGTACACAATATTTATTTATTAGTAACATATTGGGCCACCATTTGCTTGTAGAACAGATGCAATTCTTCGCGGAATAGATTCAGAGAGTATCTGCATAGTATCCATCGGAATGCTTTCTTATTATTGTACTAAAACCACCGCCAATTGCTTTAATAACTCCTCTGCCTGAAAACTCCCAATATGTTAAGGTCGGGCGATTGTGCTGACCAGGCAGATGTTTGATGATATTCTCACGTTCTTCAAACCAAGATTGAACCCCGTCGTATGAGTAAGAATGTTATCACTGAGTATGTCGAGATATTCCTTCGCAGTAATCGGACCAATGGTGTGAAGGAGAGAACCAGTTGCATATCGCGATATAGCCTCTCAAATAATACAGGAAACCTTACCCTGCTTGATTGTAAGCTTGTAATAAGCAACAGTACAGATTGTTGTCTTGTTTTAGGGGTTCTCCATACTTAAATCCGGACGATAGGTGCCGAAAATGTAGTTGGTGTAACAAGAACTGTACCCTCGTACAGCTGTCGTTAAGGTATCTTTACTATCGTATAATTGCTGTCGAGTAACATATTCCAATTACGATTAAGTTTACTAGTAATCGACTACTATATATATTTTCACCCCCCCACAAACAACAATTGGATTTAGTTATGCCCGCTTTTTTTCTTTCTCTCTTTTCTTTATTCTAATTTATTAAGTGTTGACACATAAAAGGTCACTTCTATATAATCACAATCCAACCTAATGCCTTCGTATGTAATTGCCAACAGGACGTAGCAAACATGAGTGCCAATTAGTAGGAAGCAAATTCAATAAACTTAAGCAAATAAATATAACGATAAATTCAATGGAAAACAACGCACATGTATCCGTAAATATAAGAACCACTCAGTAGAACAACGAAAAATACGGTTAGGACTTATATTTGTATATAGCAAAGAAATGTATACTAACGCCATAAAAATATCCATACAGGTGAGGAAACAAATATTTAAGATAAAAATAAGGCGAATAATAAATTTCCGGAAATGGAAGAAGGATGATAGGTAATCGGATATCAGAAATTAAAAATTTACAAGGAACAAAGTGTTTGCTTTAATTACCGTTTAACAATCAATCTGTTTGTGAAATTCGAGAGGACTAATTATAATCTGATCAAGTAGGGTTTGTGTTAAAGGGGCTAGTTTTGTTATAAGTAAGTTTGCGTCTGCATAGTGTGTAACTTAGTGCACGTAATTGTGTGAGGCAAAGCATTTAACAAATATACGTAAATAATTTAAAAAGAGATTAAAAGAAGTCTTTAAATCATGTACTCTTCTATCTTTTAATCATTTAAGGTCTAAGCAAAGACTCCCATCACCAAATCGACATCAGCACTATAACCGAATTGATGTCTTTAGAATGATATTCAGTTGCGTGCACCGTGTTCAGTTCTACGAGAACGGAACTGAGACCGGAACATAAAAATTTTCCAGATGATTCTACAGAATCTTTAAAAGAATATCATGCCCACGCAATTTCATAGAATATCGAAACTTGGGGTTGTCCCCTTTTTTGGTGCTTTTTTTTAGCACAAAGATGTTGAACAGAAAAAATTATTATTTGTTTTTTGCCGATTCGCTTTTCCCTACGCTGCAGCCTATATTCAGAGTACATTTTCTGATCTTTTCTAAGGGGAGGCGGTAATACATGATAGCGGTAATTACATGTTCTTAGAAAGGAAAGAGCTAGCGAAGAAGACGGGAGTGTAGAGGTTCGCATCATTATTTTGGGAAACTACAGAGCATTGCCCCTTGCTTTCCTTTCTTTTCTGCTTTGAAATTGTATGCGGTTTTTTGCACTGCCAATTTTTTTGGGGCACCGATATGAGCCTTCTTTTTAAGGGACATTCGAGTTATGCAGAGGTCCTTTCTCATCGTGAAAAGTTCAAAATATGAAATATGCGTTACTCATATGTAGATGTTTTGAGTTCTCTTAAGCACAACGTCGGCGAAAAAATCTTTTTTTGCAAAGTAACAGATCATCGTTAGGCGTTAATCTACTTAAGAGATGACGACAATATGTATTTAGTTTAGCGCTTCTTAAGTTTCTACAAGACTTGAAGACGAGCGCTGTCGTATTGAATAATTACTCTATTAGATCTCTAAACCGTTGTGTAATTGTAAGTAAATATAAAGTAAGATAACTGCGAGTCCAGTGATTTAGATGAAGATAACTGAATGTTAACAGTGGTGGGAATTATTATATGGTGGTGTGCAAAAGCCCTGTTAGGCAAATAAATCTAACTCGAATTAATCTAGAAGAATAACTTGTAATTCCAATAAAAAATTTTCTTGTTAGGATCCTGATTTACTCAGTGTGTGTTACCTCTCTATAGGTAGATGGGCAATAAAGTACAATTTTATGTCTTTACAAACTTATAATTTCTTCTTTTCGTCGCGTTTGTGTCCGTCAATATACTAAATTGTATTGCTGCGATCAGTGGCCAAGCTTTTGAAGATCTACCTTAGTGTGTCAGGGCACACAGGGTTTAATGCATATCGGCTGCTAGTGTACTTTTGGGGTTGAGTTATACACGTTTTTCTTTGTCTTTTTTATTTTATTTAAAATTTTTCTTTTTTTTTTGCTTTTTATGCTATTTATGATATGTATGTAAAAATTTTAGTAGCTTTAGGCCTATTTTTTTTTTTTCTTTAACATTTAATAATAATGATGTCATTATTTAAGCCTTTAATCTTGAGTGTTGTTCAATTCAGCTGAGTCTATATTGTAGTTAAATTCTATATGTGTACGAATATATATACACACGTAAATGAACGCAACTTACAAACTTGAAGCTATTTAAACTATTGTAGACGTTAAAAATATTACTATCTTCCCGTATAAAAGTCAGAGCATACAAGATAGCAAGTAAGATAATTTTGTTTTCTTTAGTTCAATGATCTTAATTAGTTTTCCATCCATGTCTTCGTGTACATGTTGAAAGATATTAAAATTTGGCAAATTTTACAATTTGTAAGGAATTCATTAGTAACATCTATTTCCTACTACCCATGACCATGGTCTATAAGCCATTACATATGCAAGTAAGACAAGGCAAACTTTCTCTAATGACTTAAAATACAAAAAAAAAAAAAAATAAAGCTTAAAATAAAATTGGTCAAAGAAACATCAAAGCCTTATAAGCTTCTAAAAGAAGTTTTGTAAACCCAATGTTGATGCCACTGAATATGTGCTAAACATTAAATGTAAAGCTCTGCTTTTCATGCTTTTTGGTTAACATATTGGGAAGAATATAAAATATTTTTCATCTCGATATTGTTTTTTTCTTATGTAATTCAAGGTAGAAACAAATTGTTGTTCAACCATCCTAAGTTATTTAATATTATATTTTAGAGAAATCCTCTTGACATATGAAGCATTTTGTTGCTCCTCCATATCTTGCATAGTCTCTCTGGCAGGTATACACGCATAACATTCTTTAAGTTTAAATACGTTTCGACATAACACAAAGGAAGATTATTTGTTTGCATTAAAATCCCCAAAAAATTACCTGAAAAGCAAGTCCATAGATAAAAAGAAAAGGAACAAAAAAAAAGGCCTTAACACAAAAACAATAGCTAGCGTCCTTTAAATTTCTGTCTGAAAATTTTCTGTTATCTCTTTTACGGAAAGTGTGCAGCACTCTATTCACTCAACTACTACTTGCTTGTATGTATAGGGGTACTGGCTGGTAAACAAACAACGACAGGAAATATGCTTCTAGTCAATTGTTTTATGCTAGCATTAAAATTATATATGTACAATACATGCATACACATACACTCTTCTCTTATAAATATACCAATTTTATGCCAGCTTTAGATATTCACTCTTATTTCTACTTTTACAAATGTGTATTGTATTGCATTATGTACAAGCTGTGTGTTGCTTGTGCATGAGGGTTATCTAAACATGACAGTAACGTGTATGAGTTAGTTAAATACAAATATGGACACTTATACATACGCATACGGTTATATTTGTGTTTGCAATAGAAACTTGTGTGTCTGGAAATTCAATTTCCATATAAAGAGAAAAATTATATTAACTAACCTTTATATAATCGGTTATATTATCATAACTGTCCGATGAGCTAACACAACCACCCAACATCTTGCTTACAATCAGTTTAATTTTGAACTCTTTAAATTCTGATTGCGTTTCCAAAATTTGTGCAAGATAATGGAAATTTCTTCAAAATTAATCGATGCTTAATAAATTTTATATAAAATTAGAATTAATTTATTTTATTTTAGTCCACATTCATATCAACAAAGTGGTTAACTTTCGAAAAGACAAACAAAAAAAAAACATACAAATTTTCATTTCATACCATTGATACCCGTTTTGTGAAAGAAACTAATAAGCTAACCTTTCGCTTTGGGACAGGGCAGGGCCAGAATTACACAGATTTTTCGATAACTCGTTTTGTGCTGATCTTTTGAAAACTTCTTCAAGTGCTGTGGCTATCGGAAGGTCGAAGTAATTCGCAGTTGAATTGAGTTCGAAGAAGCAAACACGAAAGCGATTCGTTTTTAATTTATTGAAACATAAGAAATATTTTCGGGCAACTTACTTTTCTCGCCGTAGCGCACGTTTTCTCGCTAAGAATTGATACGCTGCATTAATTAAAATACGAACACATTAATAAACATACATAATACACGGTTTTGCAGTAATTCTTTGAAGTCTGTTATCGTTTTTTCCGTTTCCATTCTTATTTCCCTTTCGCATTTTTATCTGATATTTTTACAATTGGAAAAACCAAGTAAAAGCACGGTAGTGCCGCAAGATCAACAGATAAATGCCCTAAATCAGTTCGCTTAATGCAATTATTCGTGGTCGACAAAATACTCCGATGCGAACAATTTTAATGGCACTCGTCCTTGGACCTAAACTCGTTAGTATACAAAATTTCATCAAAACATATCCAAAAATCGCGACCTATAGGTTGAACAAAAAAACGAACGAAGAAGAAATACGAAAGAAAAAAATTATCGAATCTTTTATACCCAACACCGTTATCTTAAAAAAGAGTAAAAAAAAAGGAAAAGAACTACATTTTCATGCTCTATGATATTGGATGGGCGCGTCTGAACATTCTATTTTCAGAATAAAAGTGGAAATTTATGTTGTACTCTTTGAGTAATAAATCAAAAACGCGCAAAGCAATGGTGTTGACAGTTTTTGTCAAATAAGCGTGTGCGTCCTTTGACCGGTTTGAGTAGTTTTCAAATTCTTTTGCAAATTTGTAGACGATGTCTTCATTTTTGTTGAACGAGAGAATGTTGACGACTGATACTGCACAGTTGAGCAGGCAGATAGATGGACTGACGGACGGACATACTCGCTTAGGTGCATTCCGAATTTGAAGATTGCCAAGAGGTTATACACTTTATAGGATTTTGTTGTAGTGCATTATGAAGGTATAGAAAAAATAATGAAATTTCAATACACTATAATATTGGGTACGTGTGGTCAATGTCTGCCCCTTTTCTACAGGTACTACAGCATCATCCATAGAATATATATTCAAACTTTTGTAGATTTGTTGTAGTTAATGAGTAACGAGGAAAAAACAAATTTTTTATTCCTTTTCAAAAACAGACGTGTTCTCTGTGTACGTTGTGCTGTGGGTGTGTCGGTTGACCGATTTGAACCACTTTCGACACCAACTTGAGTACAAGAATTTCCAGTGTCTCTGCTAAATTTAATGTCGATATCTTCATTTCTGTGGGAAAGCTTATAACAGATATGAAACAGACGGACAGACAGGCAGGCAGACAGACGAATAGACGAACAGCTTGAATCAATTTAGAATTTGATACTGATCAAAAATATATATACCTTGTGGAGTCTTTACTTTACTACTTTATGAGGTTTTTGAAGCTTGTTTCTGCGGCTTATAGAGATAGTGAAAAAGAAATTAAAGCTTGATACACTATATTGGGTTGGCATGGTCAAAGGTCATGGACATTTATCTGCTGTACTTTATGCGTCTGCTATCGTTGTGAGCGAAATACAAATTTTTTATTTCTTTTGAAAAACAATCGTATGCCCAGTTTACGTGGTACTGTTGGTGTTTCGTTCGCTCGATTAGGTCCATTTTCAACACATTGTGTGCGAGAACTTCCAAAGTTTCTCCCAAATTTGAAGTCGATAGCTTCATTTTTGCGGTAAGCAGAATGTTTCCAACATACATTATGTAGACAGACAGACGAACTCAGATTTTGGCGTTGATCAAAAATATATATAAATTATAGCGTCTCTACAGTTTTCTTCTGTGTGTTGCGAACGTTTTGACAAAATGGATATATCATCAACTTTCGGTGATGGCTGTAAAATAGACTTTATAGTGTCATGATGTGACTGTAAGGTTAATGATAAATTTACGAAATTGCTTGACACTTTGGTTCACCGCAACGACTCTATAAACCAAAATACACAGACTTTCTTTTCGAAATGAAAACGGAATCATATTCTGTCTATTAGCAATTTCTATTTTGATTTGGAAGATGTCCATAGATCTCATTTGTAAGAACTACGCGATTTGCACCACAACACAAACACAAGAGCTGAACGGATAAAATTAATTGGGAAGAATATTTATTATCACATTCACATATTTTCAGTAATGAATTATAATCAGTGTCTAGTTATGATATAAATTTCAGCTTTAATGTTGAGCTAAAAATACTCTCAGTTAATAAGACGATATTCTTATATACTTTCAGATAGTGATTATTGAAGACTTTTTTAAGGCATATATTGTGTTTCTTTTAATATTCCCCTAAATTGTACAACGTACTATATACTTTTTACAGTTCAAATATATTCCCTAGCTATTGCTCATTTAAGTTTGTGTCGGTTATATATATATATATATATATATACATCTGTAGCGTTTCGTCTTCCTTTAACTTATTCCAATTGCTTATGCGTATCTCATTTTGCGTACGTCAGTATGCGTGTGTTTATTATGCTTAACGCTTGCCAAAATCATTTTATTTAAAATATAAGTTTCGGCGAAGGCACGTTTGCTCTCTATACACCTTCAGAGAAGCAGTAAGTTATCATTTTAAATAAAATTTTGTTGTTGTACGATGCTAATACAATTCTATGATAACTTAATATTGCGCCAAACGATATAACCTACGAGTGAGCTAATAAAGGTTTCATTCAAAGAAATGACTGACTTGTATAAATTTACAGTTTTCACAAAAGTTTTACGAACACTGAGTTTTCCAATTGATGAAATTTAACTTCACTTTCGACCTTATTTTATATGACTTTATGCCAGCCCTCACCTGATATTATCTTATATTGCAATTATAAATTTCGAAGTAAACAGAATTTTTGTATTTCTAGAGAATTCGTTTTCCTTTTTTTTTTTTTCTTTGTTTTCGAGTTATTTATCGAAATACTGTCAAAGTCAAAGTCAAAGTTAATGAAAGAATTTGCCTTTTCATCCCAAAAAAACTATTGTCATTTGACAATCCCGTAGGAAAGAAAAATGCTTTGATTTGTCAGTACAGGCGATAAATAATGAAATGATAGTCAAGTGACATATGACTAAAAATAATTACAAAGCAAAAAAATTTAAAAATTGTGCGTACGAGTATGTGTCATGAACAATGAAATTACTTTTCAATAAAACGTAAATAAAATATAAATTAAAACTTTAAAAATAGGGAAAATTGTAGGAATGCTTGACGATTTAATAAAGTAAAACCAAGTGAAAACACTATAGTAGGCCGTCATGCATTATTAAGTACCGTACACCAAGTTCCAGTTATTCATATGATTGCTTTTCAAAATAAAACGTGGTCGAAAAAGGTGGTCTGATCCGAACCATTTCCAGCAGCGCTCGTTGTCGAGACAAAACATGTTAGTGGCATCAAAACCTCTCAAAAAGAGCACGAGAATTTCATACGGATGGACGGACAGACATGCCTAGAATCACGTTCTAAATCGGTATAGTAAAAGGTGGGATTTTTTCAGCTCCTTCTATGTGTTGCATTCATCCGCACAAACTAATTAAATGCAAATATTTTTTACAACATTTTTTTATTATTGACTTAACAGATTCTTTACAGTCTCTAGATTATGGAGAAAAAAATCATTGCCTAACAGAAAGTTTCTCTTCGAAATTACGTTGTTTTCTCGAAACAATTGAAAAAGACCACCTGCACCGTATGAATTCCCGCTACGAGCTTACAGCCTAATATCCTTTTAGTTGATTTCTCACTTCCCTAATGCGCTAACAAGCGACTTTAGAAGGAATTTATGTTCATTTAGAAGAATGTATTTATGTATTAATACTTATGTAATCTTCAAAATAGTATTTAAAGGCCTATTATGATGAGATTACAGTCACTCATTACATGTCAAGAAAATAAAGTGTAGTGATATAAGAACATTAGTAAAAAATGTAACAAAAGTAAGAGGAAAAAAGAACTGAAATAAATTAACCTGACACAATTATTATAGTGTATAGGAGAAGGAGGGAATAGAAATAATAAGCACAAATAAGCAGATTATAAGCTTACATTTGTATGTGATGTGAGAACACGCAAAGTGTTGTAGGCCTCTTAGTAGGGAGAATACTCGAACAAAAATATGTTAGAGTAGAATCATCAAGGTAACGCTTGCTTAGGTTTGAAGCTGATGGGTATTCGGAAGCTTTCAATCCCTGTAGCAAGAAATTAAAAGTACAAGATGAAGTTTAAAGATACTGCCAACAAATACGACTATTGAACTATATATTGTCTTTCTTGCCATTCTCTCGGTCATTTGGCAATATGCATAGTGTAAAAGGTGCGGCTTGTCCTTTTAAAAAAAGCAGTAAGGCAGGGACTTTTGAGAGCAATATCTTGGGGGAAAGAAAATGAGGCAGAATATTTGATTGCAGACTAAGTGAAAGAAAACATGTCAACAACACATTCCTAGCCTTAAAAAAGCGTATTAATCGAAACACGATTTTTCAAAACGTTACAATTTCTGTTCAAGTATATTACGGTATATGTAGCATAGCACAATAACACTCTCTAGAGCACCAAAATGCAAGTTTTCAAAAGTTTTTCATTCAAAAGTCTTGTCTATCACACAAAAGTCAATGTTTTTAAAATCCCTTGTATGATCCTCTAGCTATCGATAGGTGGTTTAAATGCTTTTTTCTTTTTTGCTTTTACATCAAAAAAGACGTAGGCCGCTATACATATCTACACATGTTGTATAATCTTTCCCTCCATCTAAAAAAAAAGCATTTTCTAAAACTGTTACAAAGGCCTCACCCTTTAAAGGATACTTAACTTTTAACATTTTCAAAAGCATTGTTGGAACATACGTTAGCGTAATGTTTTTTTTTATCATCTTTTGCTATGTATTCAAGCAAAGTTAAATTAATTAGTTCGCTTTGAATTTTTTTTTTATGTTGTTCTTTTGATAAGCTGTTTGCTTTTATTATTTTTCAAGAGAACAATTCGTACATTATTTTGCCTGAGGCTTGATACTATGAACAGCTGTTCCAGAAGCCGTTATGTTCAAGTTATATTCCATCGTTTTTTCTGGTTTCTCTTTTTAAAGAAGTAACAAAATCGCCGTAAGGAACAGAACTTTTGTTTTAAATAAAATGAAACAAAACTTGCGGAATACAAATTTATACTTGAAAGGTAACAGGAAGAAGTCGGCTAAAAGAATAGCTAAAAGAATAGAATAGAAAGCTATCTTTAAAGTGAAAATTGTAGCCAGAGTTTTTCCATTAAGAGGGAAAATAACGAAAAAAAAAATATTAAACAAAATTAATTAAGCAATAATTCACAATGAAGCGCAATAAGTACGCAGTATACGTATGTTGTGATATGTACGTATATATACATATAAGACTATCTTGCTCACACAATTAACAGAGTTTTTTTCTCTTCACGTCCCACTTCTATACGCCTTCTATTGTATTTACATTGATGTTAGGCAACCAGTGTTTTTAATCTTCTTTTCTCTTTTTTTGATCAATCACTCAAGAGATCTCCCCCAAACGTGCCTAAGTACGTTGATGGTCATTGAGAAAGAAGTAAGAAAGACAGAAACGAAGGATAAGGTGCAGTAGCAGGCTAGAAGTTGTATGTGCAGTCATTAAGTGTTATGCCACATTTCAGATCATACCAGATTTCATTCATTCAGTTGTGTTGCAAAGGTGTGCGGATGTATGCAACTTCTGGAAGGACTTGGGAAAGCTCCACCTTTTATTGTACCAACCTGTTCACAATCAATTTCTGAAGTTTGACTGGCCGTCCGTCCGTCTTGTCACTCTTTCGATCGCTCCCCGTATAACGTCTATCGTAAAAAGCCGGTAAATGAATAACAACAACAAAGCAAGTGATATAGGATATTAATGGTGGATCGTGGTCTGCTATAATGTCTTTACTAGACTTTAAATAGATTTGCTGATTTCAAAGCACTTAAAGCTTTCTCGCACAATTTAATCCAATTTTCTGTTGGAATATCGTACAGTGCGCATTACTATTGGCTTGTATTCTTTTCACTTGCCACACGTGAGTAAAACTCCGCAAGATTTCCATTGTTTAATACCTACGAAGCTTCTGTAAATTTTCTACACAATACACAATATAGATGTCGCTACTATCGACAAATCCCTACGATTTTTAAACAGTATCCACCTTCAAACGAAATGTGCAAAGATTCTATAGTGTTCCGGTGATTAGTTATCAAGTTGCATTCATTTTAGTGATACAGAATCGTCTGTGAAGTTGGAAATTTAACAAACTGAACTTATTTCAAATCTTTCCAAAGCAAGCGCATAAGTATCTCTATGAATCGTAGAGAACTACACTTTCCGCAAATGTAACGCGATTAACAGGTGAAGGTTACAGTAACGGTATTATTGACTTATAAAAAAGATTTCCCGCAATACCGCAAACACTTTTGTGTTAAATTAACTCCAATTAAGAACAGAAATGGAGAAGAGGGAATAAAAGACCACCACAATTACATTTTTTATTATTATTTATCGTTAATTGGTGTTTTTCGCAGACATAATAAGCATTTCTTAAGTCGCTCATCTATTGTAGGCTTTTTATTATTTATCTTTTCGAAAACCACTTCATTTTCATTTTTATTTCGAAATTTATTTTTAATTGTCTATAATGGATGGAAAATCTCGAAATCCTCTAATGTTTTTTTGTTTATTCATTTTATCGTGAATATAGCGACCTGGAAGATGATTACAAGTAAATGGAAAAATCGTTTCCTTTTCTTTTCTTTTTTGTACTGACACTCGTAAGAATATTAGCTTATCTTATTATAATGGTTAAATAAACACACGCGGCTTATGAAATCATTTACTCGTTTAATGTTTATATTTATAGACTTTACACACGCACGCCAGGCAATGTACACAATTTCAGTTTTTATTAACCGTCAGAAGTAATTAATTCATTAAAGAAGAAAAGTCGGGAAAAAAACAAACAAACTTTCTCAGATCACTCAAAGTTCGGTTGTTTGCCTTTTATTTTTTCTTGTATTTTGTTTACAAATATCGAAAAATAAAAGAAGCGAAACGAGAAAAATATCAAAAAGAAAATATAAAAAAGTCGAATGCAAAATAAAAAGGTTTTCCGTATTCAGCAGCGAGTGCGATCTTGAAATGACTGACGTTACATTTAGAAGAACTGTGCTGAGTAGGTGCGATCGGCTGAAATAATGTAAAAGTAAAGAGCATAAATTCTATGTTACACGAAAACGAGAGAAGATCTATTTTCTTCTTTTTCAATTTCGTAGAGAAACACGAAAGGGAGAGAAATAAAATTTTATCTTTTCAAGCAATTCGATCAATGCTTTGAGTAAATGCCATTAATATGCTGGTAAAACGGCGTTGAAAGATTATTTTGAAGATTTATGTTTCATATCGTGTGCCGCACAGTCTCTCCCATACACATTAATAACAATTTGTCTGCCATACATACATGTATTTAGCATAATTTACGCTTCCCTTAGGCAGTCATTGTCAGCTTTTTGAGACTTCCGAAAAATTATTATTGAAGCCCTTTTGAAGCTAGAGGTTAAATATATATCACGGAAAAGTCACCGAAGGGTGAGGGGTGTATTCATTTTTTCGAAGCATTTGCAACACCCAAGAGGAAGCTGCAGCGAACCGCGTAAAGTGTGCCTATTCGTGATCAGTATCATATTCAAAGCCGTTTTAAGAATGTACGTCTGTTCGTCCGTCTGTCCGTTTAATGTCCCTGATAAACATTCTCCTGGCCGCAAAATGAAGCTATCAGCTTCAAATGTTACACAAACGTTCAGAGTTCTTGCGCTTGCAGGTCGGTATTGAAATTGGGCCAAATCGGTCAAAGAACGTGCCTACTGTGCAACATAATCTGAGACTATTTCTGTTTTGGAAAATAAGAAACAATTGGTTTTTTGCTTGTCACGTACAAACTACAACAGATACATAGACATGAGGTTTTTCATTCTAGGGGTGGTGCTTCGACACTTGTACAAATATCGAAAAAATCGGTGTTGCATGGGAAGTGGTTGAAAAAGTGATGCAATCGGAAAGATAGTCAATAGTTTTCTTCCTGTGGACAACAGGTCGATGTACTAAATTTCATCAATATTTTTTAAAAATGGTATCTGAAGGTAACACGCAAGAAATCAAAACGGACAGACAAGCTGAATTGACCGGTAAAATTTGGGTCTATCCTAAGTGCTTCTGGGAGTTGAATACATCCACACTTAGTATAATTTTATATCAGAAACGTTGTAGAGTTTGAAAAACAGCTTGGCGCATAGTATCAGTTCGTGGTATTCTCAATACTTTCTTTGAATAAACAATGAAACAATGAATAAAAACTTGATATTATTAAGAAAAAGGTATATACATATACACCTGATTCTTAATGTATATTTTCGGGCTGGAGTGGCTTACATTTCACTCCACCCTCGTCATTGATTGCCCGCCAGAGCTGTGTATATGCAGGGCTGTAGCTATGAGAAATCGATAAGACCTTGTAAACCTACTACTTTAATTTTGTTGCTTATTACTAGTATTGTTTCCTGACAGATTGTTGTTGTTCCGTTAAAAATAAATAAGAAAATTATATTTGGTTGTGGTCCAACCTCTCATATATCCTATCACCTTTCCCTCAAGAGAAACCGCCAAAAAAAAATAGATCAATAAATGAATAAGACAAAGAAAAAATGTAATTTTGATACTACAATATTAAATAGGCGTGGTCGACTTCTTTTATTTTTGTGCACTTACTGGAGATACATGAAAATTGTTAACAATATTTGATATTGTATGTTATGGGTAATGAACAAAACACCCAAGGTATGATTTTGTGGTGTTCTTAGTTCAAGTTGCACCGTGGCTTTCTCCCTTAGCCGATTTGGTAAATTTTGAATAGCAAAATGGATGCAAGAACTCGCAGTGTTTACGACAAATTTAAGGCCGATTCTTGCTTACTTGAAAGTGGTCGAAGTCCAGTTTCCACCAAGCGTGTGTTAGTAATAAAAATGAACGCAGTCCGCTATGAGCCTTTTATCTATAAATTCTTTCCAAAAATCTGTCCATATTTTCATAATTTTGTCATAATAACAGCAGTATAATAGGAAAAGAAAAATATAATTTCTTTGAAAGTGGTGTAAGTCTGCTCTCAGCGTAGGCATAATATTTAGTTCAAAAATTATACCACATAACTTGAAAGTATAATCCCAGAACGTTCATGTCATCATACCAGGCCTTTTCATATCATACATAATATTCCAAAACTGTATGTACTGTATATTAAAACTATGATTGATTTTGAAACTGGTGTAAGCCCACTTGAGGTCATCGAAAATACGAATTTCTTTTAACTTGTAGTTTAAAAACAATCATATTATAAACTTAAGTTAATTCAATATTTTAAAAACAATACAGTCCGTTAAATATCTACACATAACAAGAAACTGCTTTACATCACTTTCTAGGGAAACGGCAAAGCAACTGAAAGAGGATATTGCGCTTCCACTACTATATATTTATGTCTGCATTTTCAGATAACTTCTCATTATCTTATGTTGAGTTTATGTTGTTGAGCATAATTAAGTGGATTGGTTTACTATATATAAAAATAGTGCATTCATCCATTCATTCGTTTGATTTATTCTGTTTGAGATTTCTCATGTTATGTTTTTTCAATCTTTTTCTATTTTTAAATTTGAGAGAGATAGACAATTGAAGCAACCTATCAGACATAGCATAACAAATCATACAAACGAAAAATGCACAAATTTTATATTTAGATAAAACAATTGTCGGATGAAATGTCGATCGAACACGGTGTCGCCATAAAGCGAAATATAATGAGATAAAACTTGAAGGATTCGCTAAGTGAAAATGCAAAGCGAACACCATAAGCTAATCCGAATTGAACATTCAAAATATTGTTTATGCAGTTTTAAGTACAAAAGAGAACAGAAAATTTTCAAACAAAATGTTCTATATTTTACTGAGAACATCATGGGCGGCAGTTGGCAAGATGTTCCATGATCTACAACATAATAAATTACGTCAAGTTCAAAGTCAACAAAATATTTAACATGAAATTCTTTTTTCTTTTTGTGCAACAGCATTAAAATGAACGTTAATCTGCAGAGAAGAGAGCAACACCGAAATATATGCTGAAGAGATAACTTCTCTAGCAACACATAATTAATTACTTTTGCTTTAAAGGAACACCCTTTAGATTTTTTAATGAGTTTGTTACAAAAAAGAGGAAGAGAAATGGGAAAAATATGAATATGCAACTAAAATAAATTGACTAATCACATACGGAAGCTCCATAGCATAACTTCAGATGCATTATACATAAAGATATTTTACAGATGTTATTAAAGTGCAGCAACTATCGCACTTGAAACTTTCAAAAATGAATCTTTTATATGAAAAGTACTTTTCTTTATTAAGTTGAGAACTTCTTGTAGCATACATACTCTGCCCATTCCTTGATCAGATTTCTCCTTTTTTTTGGTTAATTATTTATTTCGTAACTACAAAACTTGTAGTATCCAAATCCTTACATACTTCCAGTAACTTACAGTACCTTACATTGATTCGCAGTAACTTGCATTGATTTGCAGACTGTAATGAGTTTTTTAAACGCCTTAAGAAAAGCTAAGGAACGCTTGGAGTAGCATATGAATTCGAATCAGCAGCTATTTTCCGTTTATCTCAGATAACCGATAATATGATGTTTTTCGGTTAATGTCATATAGCAATAAAATTTTGTGGATTAATTTACGGAAGATATACGTACTGCAAAGTTCCATTTTTTCCTATGGAAAAGAAAGTGCTATTATACAGTGATCTGTGTATGCCTCAGCAGTTATTCCAGGCGTTCTGATACCATGTCGAAAAGTTGCTCTAACTACACCCTTGATGTCCCTATCACTAAATCTAAAATGTCAGCCAATTCAATATTCGTTTCTAAGATCATTGCAATAAAGTCCACAATTTAGATGCACAGTGTCCTTGAAGCTATACCTATTGTTTAAGTTAGAAAAATGTCAATAAAAGTGGCCACGGAACAAAAACTCTCTTTTCCTTTATAGCTTCTCCGTTTTTTATTTGACCGCGATTAATAAAGAGAATCTATGTTGCGCGGTAATCTCTCGACTAATGTAGCACGTTCTTGTTGGACTGTTAACAGAAGACTAAGAGAAGGTGCAATCTTCTTCTCTTATATACCTTTGCTCGAACTCAATTGGCGTTGCAAAGTCATGTTCCAAATAAATTAGCGAACGCTTTATTTTCTATTTTGGTCAAGTATATATTAGGGTCCGCAACATTTATCCGCTTGTATATTAGCAAACGTTAACAAGGTCAGATACATAAGGATAACTTAAACTAAGTCTGGGACCGAAAGCAGTTTGGAACTTTAGTCCCCAGCGAATGGTGTTGTTATGAAGACTTAAAGAGTATGTGTATATGTCTCACTAAAACTACCCCTAACCTATTTGCTTGGAAAATTCGGCTAATTTAACTTTCATTCACATTATAGTCGATCGTTTATTTCATTTCATCGAAATTAACAAATGGAGACAAATTCCCGTTATAAGGAATTATAAGAATTGTACTAAATATGAGCGCGTCTCTGTTCTTCGTAGGAGTTAGCACATATTGCTTAGGGTACCATCATATATCATAAAATTTGTAAATTTTGAAATCCCATTTTGCAACATGTAAAAAGGTTAGAAAAAGTACGCTTGTACCGTATTTATCATCTCTGCGTATATACACGATAAATAATTTTTCGTTTGCTTACGCTCTATATGACAGTAATGTTGTTATATGTAGACCATCGCGTATCATAAATTTAATATTGTATTTTATGGCTAAAGGGTGGCTGTGGTGCACATTAGTTGGTGAAGTGATGACAATATTAACATATGGATATGTATATATGTACGGTTTTTGTGAGACTTTTTAATTTTTTTTATTTTTGCTTTAGTTTGTTTTTTATGCCTTTGGCTCGTGTAATCTCATTACAGTTATACATTAATTATATGATGCTTGTTGACGAGGTCATAGTACAACAATATATTTTTAAAGCCAAGTATAAATTTGGTATTAGATTCGTATATTAAAAGAGAGAACATAAATTTAAAGTAAGCAATTCAAATCATTCGCTCAATAAGTTTGTAGGGGGACATATGCATATTGCATGGCTTTGACGAAACACTATGATTTCATTGATGTGAACGTTTCTCTAGACTTTGTATGGATTCGTTACTATCGCGACATCTATATTTCATCCTACAAACTTATTAAGCAATATGTTAAAAGCAACAAAGAAATTGCATTGAAAATTGGAGAGTGAAAATATTCTCCAATTCTGCCTATTAATTATTACGACAAACAAACAAATATAGTGTTGATAGGAGTAGCTAAACAGTGAGTGGCAGTAACGTAAGGCGGATTTGATAACCCAGTTTTAATAACATATGTAAAAGAGAACTTTCATTCAGTGCATCACCGCTGTGGAGTCCTATAAGAGATCCCGTGGAGCATATTTCAGCGATGTTGTCTAAACAACATGATGCAAAAAAAATTGCGTCCAAATCTCAATCAAAAGTTTGTTGTTCTGAAGTTTATTTTCGGAATGACGAAAGGAATATGCGTTACCCTGTGGCACCCGGTACTGTGGTACTATTGTTCACGGATACCCTGTGTTAAATTACAATTTCGCAGTTTATCAACTGTCTCTAATGAGCACTTCCTAGTGCTGCAAATTGAGAAAACGAAAGTTAATATAATGCCATTGTCAACTGACTATAAGGCACACAGTGTCGTAAAAAATCTAAAAGAGTATCAATTGTTAACATAATTCTTTTAAAGTTACTATCTGTCATTTTTAAATTTGTGTTCGGCTTCACTGGTTTCAAAATAAACAAAATTTCATTGAAACTTTTTCTTGTATAGCTTTTAAAAAGAAAAAAAATTTATTTTTCCACAATTTTAAGTACACCTCAAAACACCGGACCGAGCATAAAGTAGAAATGTGAAAAGTCGCCAAAAGCCACTGAAAAGAAAAATTGTTTTGTTTGTTCGGTTGTTAGTAGCTTCGTATTTAAAAAGTTTGTTTAAAAGAGTGGTTTGTCGATCCTTCCTATCCACACACACACACAGGCACACACATAAAGTTCAGTACGCCAACATCAAACTAACAGGTTAAGAGAGGTGTAAAAAAAAAAACAAATATATTTGCAACGAAAAACATTTATACAAACTTCGTTCCGACTGTCTGCTATACATGGTTGATTTTTCAAGTGCTTCTATCAATTTTTTCTATTTTCTGGTGTTTCTAGTGAAATCAGAAAGTTGCTAAAAACCCGACAACAACAACAATAGCAATAACAAGCGAAACAGAAACATCAGCAGAGTGCAGAAACATTTACTAAAGGACTTTGATTCGCCACCATACACTAGCAAATACCAACAACAAGTGAACAAAGTAAATAAAAAAAGTAAAAAGTATTTAAATGAAATAGATGCAAAGTCTTCGTTCTTTATGCAATCATACCTGCTGCTGCTGCTGCTGCTGCTGCTGTTGTTGTTGCTTATTTTTATCCTCTGTTTTTATATATAAGTGTGCTCATTTAATAGTTGACAGTTGACAAGTACAACATTGAACTCTGAAAGTCAAAATAGCAACAGCAACAACAATAAAAAGCACTGTATCAACAACTTTCCACAACATGAACAAAAAAATGATTTAAAGCAAATGTTGCGATATTTTTATACCCCATCATAAAAAAAGAAAAATATGCTGAATTTCTCATTCCTTTTACTAAGCGAAATACCTTTGATTGGAATCTTCTATATTCTAGAGCAATGTCTTATTCTTAATTGTGTCCCTAGGATGTGGTAAGCATGCTGTATATAATCGCAGCATATATCTTATATGCATTAAGCTATTAAAAGTTTGCTTTGGCTGATTAGGCAAAGGACGCATTTAGCGAATGCAAAGGATTTGGTTATTAAAATATCCACATACATATATATATATATAGGCTAGTAACTCATTAATTATGTAACATATCATTTGACATGCAGGATATCGTATACATAATGTCACTATTGACAATATTGCCCAAAAATTGTTATTTTATTGCTGATCCTACGAACTTATTAAGGGTAAGGGTAAGTTTGAAGATGACAGACCTCTTAGAGTATCTGAATTTTTGTAAAACCTCATTTAGAGGGACATGTTTACACGTCTAATAAGATTGAAATCCTAACGCCCTTCTGTCCTCGTTAATAAAGATTCCCAAACATTTCCTGGGGATAAAGGGTTTCGAAGATTCGACCACAACCAAAAGTCAATATAACAAAAGATATGAAAAAATTTTAAATAGTTTTTGTTATATATCTAAAATAATATGATCGGAAAGGGGGAAAAAAGACACACAGAGCATGCAAGCAGGAATATGTGCATAACGAATGATGATTACTGTTAGTGGGCTTGCTTGGCGCATAAGAGCCCTTGTGTTTTGTTTACAGACAAGTGTTTCATTTATACACTCTTAAGCACAATATTATGTATAAATATAGTGCTTATGATAGTCAATGTTCAAGTATTAGTGAAGTGTGTCATGGAATAAATTATGAAAATTAAACAGGGGTAATAATTTACCGTTGCCATAGCATACTACAAGCATAGCATAGCTCAACGTTAGAGATTAATAAGACGGTTTGCTGTAAATGACAGGTAACCAGAAGGGTTAAAAAAGAAAAGCAAAAACAAAATCAGAAGAATTAGGAAGCGATATTTAATTATCTTTATACCCATCACTAAAGGATGGAGGTATATTAGATTTGAGATTTCGTTTGCGACATCCACGTATAAGTATCAGCGGTACAATAACAGATATTTTTGCAACCAATGCAAAAGCTTGCTACGTACAAAAAGAATGCGAAGAGAAGCTCATTAAATTTTATGCAAAATCTGCTTCATTCTATGAAACAATTTAATGCTGAACGGCTGAATTTATACCTGGCCGCAAGCTGTGAAAACCATCTAACGTCCTCGCCCGCAGTTGCGACACTAGAAACGATTGAAAAAACACTTTATATGATGTTGAAAGAACCAAAATTGAAAGGTGCACCGGCAAAATTGTATTAATTGAGTTATGATTTGCACTTTCAACCTCCTGCGACTAATGTCTGATGAGCTCATTGCGCAAACTGAAATGTATCTTAAAGATGCTGACAAATCACTCTTTAAGAAAAGCTTCGAACTGTTTGTATTACTACTCAAGGGCATCATGTCGATGAATATAATTAAATCGTGCAAAACAAGGCTGTTTTTCTTCGTTGGGACGGAAAATTATTGACCGATGTATTATCTATTTATATGTATAGGTGACATTCATTCGGTTGAAATGAAACTAATCCATGTACATTTCCTTCGGCTAAAGGAGGCTGCGTAATGTTGTTAGGCTATGCTAAATGATGCTGTAGGGTAACTTCCGCGTTGATTTTAGCTCCATAAGTAAATATTAATAATTTTTGTTGTCATTTGCTAGGCGACTCGCTAAACTTCGCTGCAGGCAGATTAAAACAAGCAACAACACTATAGTGACATACTATGGGACATACTATGACTTTCGAAATAATGTATACCATAAATGGTGTAGGGCTTAATAAAATAAATATATGAAAGAACATTTTGCATTATTATTACACCACAATATTATTATATTATATATATATTAGCAAAATACATCGAAGAGGACGGCTGAAGTTTGGCTAAGAAAATTATTATAATTTAATAAATAATTGAATAAAAATATATGTACAAATAATATATGTGTATAAATATATAGCAATATTCGTCATGTGAGTAATTTTAATTTATATTGACTGGTGCTATGAAAAGGCCGCAAAGAGAACAATGACAAAGTTCGCAAAGTCGAAATACTCAAGAACAATGAAATGTATAAGAAAATGAACCTGAAGAGCATCGGCCTCGTCGAAATGTAGTGTTAACATTGGGAGACGCACAATCGCGTGCAAGTCGATATGAAGAACAACATACACAACAAAGTGTATCACTCGAATTAAGAAGCGCGCAATTGCGTGCACATGAAACTGAAAATCACAAACACAAATATTTCTCAAAAAATGAAGTTAAAGTTAAACAAGTAGAAACAATACGTTGGACCACGACTCACCATTACTCTACCAGTACTTTACACCACTCTACGATTAGTCGTGTAAAGGTATTTCAAAATAATTCGTTGTATGGCAAGTGGTCGAAAAAGTGGTCCAACATGAACTGTTTTCAATAGCGTTCGTCGAAATTTAGTAGCGAAACACGTCTGTGTACCGAATATCGTTAAAATTGCGACCTTCAGATTGAAAACAAGAAAACAAAACAGACGGACGGACATATTAAAGTCCTTCTGGATGTTACATGCATCTGCATAAACTTAATATAGCCTTGTACCACAAGTGGTGTAGGGATAAGAAAATGATTCCAGTTATTTTTCTCTACCTTTCTTTTCAATTTATCTGAAACGACCATTAGCGACTTTCCCATTATCAGAAAAGAAATATTTGCCTTTATTTTATTCTGTTCGCAAAGCGTATATTAAAGTGTCAAATTAATTTTATTTGCCAGGCTCTTTACACATATTGTTTCAGGTTTACCTGCACTTTTCGTTTGTTTTTTCCCTTACCATACTTTCTTTTATTTTCGCTATTTCTTGTTTGCCTCCGTTCTTATGCTCTTTAAAATTCAATCCAATTGATAGGAAACATGCACCTCATACAATATTACAAAATGTGCACTTGATTTAATAAAAAAAAAATTTATTTTTATTAAAGAAGTGCCTCAGATTACGTTTTTGCTATCCATCTTGACTCCATTGACTCTAAATTTTTACATGACAAGAGGCTGACGCTGTATCTAAAAAAGTTTTTTGTTGCTGGGCTTAAAAATGTCGCATTTTTCGAAAGCACAATCATAGAGTGCGCAGTTTATAAAGGGTTATCCAGCGTGTGCGTGCTTTTCCGTAATGTGTGGGCTTTAACAAATCTGTTGGAGATTCAGTTCCTTTAAAATTCTTCACATCCAATTTGCCAATAGTGTGTTCAGACAGACGTACATCCTTCATTTTTTTGGTATGTTTTTACTATTTTAACACGTCAGGCAGTTGTTAAACGATCCATATAGTCAAATAGCATACTTTACGCTAAACGTTTGATGTCCTGAATGGCAATCCTGCATATGTGATTGAAACAGCATTGCCAGGAATAAATTTTGCCCACGAAATGAATTACCCCATGTATATGTATGTTTATGTTTACAAATGTAATGGCAGCAAGTAAAAAATTTATGTTTAGCCAGAAAAAGCACGCTGTTAATTATGGTCGCGTCAACTTAAATATCAGCACAACTTTCAGTCTCGCAATTTTACAAACTTTTAGCTTCAGATTAATGAATGTTTCAAATTAAAAAGTTTTTCAGTAGGGAAGATGTGACATGTTTTCATATCACGACCATGTATGTAATTCAAATATGAAAATCATTCTGAAAGTTTGCAATATTTGTCATAGCGAGATGTTCTATTCAACAGCGTTTGGAAATTATGCCAATTTTTTTATCAAAATAAGAGTGTTGTGTAATCGTTTTTCACGCAACTTTGCCCGCTTACGTCGGTCGTCATAATCGTTTTACTGCGTGCACTATTCGCAGCATCTGCAATAATGTCGAGCCTACATTTTCTTCTCACAATGTACGTGTGTCAATAAGACAAGACGGTGCTCGAAGTAACAAAAATTTCGTTACCGTTCAGGCAAGCATTGCTGTAAACCGAAATATTTTCTGCGATTGTGTAAATGGCGAATCTTGAGAAACGACTCAGGCTTATGTCCTTTATGTGTATTGTTATCACTTCGGAATTAAAAACATTGCATCATCAACGCAAACGGCGTAAAATCGCTTTGTGAAACAACTTGAAAATGATGATGTTTTTAAAAACAGAAGATTAAGTAAAAGCGCTTTACTTTATCACCGAATATGTAAATCTTATCGGTCGAGCCTTTAAATACGCCATCAATCAGAACGTAAAAATATATTTTCATTTTATACAAAGCCGTTTTCGAATGTAGATTTCGGTATTCCATTTCATTTATTTCATTTCGATTCAGTTGCAATTTTTAAATTTCAGTTAAATTAGGCATATAATAAGAGACCTATGTATTACTAGATCCTATGTAGGTAGAAGACCAGTAAATTACTACCAATATTAAATAATTTAGTAGAAGAGAAAAATATATTATTATAAAAGTGAAACGACTCCAAAGTGCGAGAAACTTAGAAGTATTTTTGCGTCCAATTCCGAAACTTGAAGATCATGAGCGTCCAGATGTAAGTGAACTCTGAGAGGAAGCCATCCGGAAATAGATTGGTTATGCTTAATTCAGCACCGTCCTACTTAATCAGGATATATGATCTAATTAATGTCATGCATTTCTAAGATATGACATCGCCAGTGCTCGGAAAACATAGACAATCTTTTCTATAGTGTGTGCAGACTCTGATAACGAGATAAGATTATAAACTTCGTTCAAATTGTTAGATGCAGCCCTCCCTTGCGTTGAACGTCTTCAGATGGTCGGACAGGAACATTGAAGTTACTTTTAATTAACAGCGATAGGGAATCTGTAGCACCATTTATCAGCTTGACTTCTGGGAAGGGACGACTCAGTCACAGACAGCAGGAAGATGGTTTTTATCGCACGCAATTGGCTCTCTTTAGGAACGCTGGACGTTACTGGAATTTCATAGGACTTGAAAAAGTTACACGGTATCTTAAATCTGTATCTGTTATGATCCTACTCATTTAATTAAGTTTCATATAGAAATTAGTCTGTTTCGTCACGACTCGTTTTCATCTCAGTGCTAAGTGAAAATGCTTCTTGTTTTTATGAGAAGCTAATCCACAGACCAGTCACGAGATAGCTATAAATTTCGTGAAAGTTTGGTTTGATTTTCGAATCATCGGTTCTCAATCTTAAAAATCTTCGGTCAGCCTGAAATGCAAGTTGGTACCCAGCAGCAGATAGGACTGCGTGCTACACACCACGTCAAAGAGTCGATTTATTTCGTAACAAGTTTGATGACCCGATAATTTTGAAAAAATCCAATATTGAATGATTGTCGATGAGCCCATGTTCCAGCACCTTTGGGTTAATTCTTTCAGGATCATTTCATATCGTTGATGTACAACAATTATTGAGACTCTATATTTGCATTGAAAACGAATGTCCAACGCATAGTTGGTGATGTTACGCCAGGTTGGTGCGTACAATGATCTCAAAAATTGGGTTCATCGGCTTCTTTCCTGTAGAAAACGCTTGGGTGGCCAATTGATGGACTTTGTACTTATGATTTAATTATCCTGAATGCACACTTCAAATTAAAATATTTTTGACTCTTATAAACTGTTAACCAGCATATGTTTTCCTTATTGAGCACGTGATTCTAGGCTGTTAAGACGTGTGTCTGTTTGCGTTGTAATTATTCGCACCGAATATTATATTATCGAGGATTGTAAGTAGCAGATCGTCGTATACTGTACGATAGATAAATGATGTCTATTTTCAAAGTTGATCTGGAATTACGTATTGGTGTATGCCAAGTGCCCGCTTTTCATCTCAATTTTTAAAACCTTACACACTTCACCAAACTAGGTCGATGAGCAAAACGCAATTGACGACAGTCTTATGCAGGGCAGGGTCCTATATACTTTATGGGATCTATGATGGACATATGTTTGCAAACTATAATGAATAGAACAAATAGAACGCAAGTCCAGAAGCACAATATCCTCCGTTGTTGGTTATAACAAACCGCAGAAAAAAGTATTTATTAAATATAAATAAAACTGGAGAGCTTGGAAAACATCTCTTGAGGTAACAATTGAAATGTTACGAATTTTTTTACTATTAGCGAAATTTTCAATACTGAAGAAATATTTCACAGTGAACAAAGAGTACTAAAATATTGAAATACATTTTATTACGCTTATGCACATATTAACAATTCCACATTTACTGAGCACGTACAAAGGCTTAAAAATCTATTACCCATCCATACACAAAGCAGAGCACGACGAACAACAGCATATTGTATAAACTCCCAAAACAAAAGAAAAACAAACAAAAATTTCACATAAAACTCTTAGCAAGCATACATAAATATTAATGTTTTTATAATTCAAAATTAATACAAAAAGTGATACTTAAGCTTATAGAAAAAAAAAAGAAATGAAAACATTAAGCAAAACATTGTATACTTTTAGGGTGGCTTTTATGCAAAACAAAAGTTTGCAGTTCCTAAAGAGCTGTTTGAGTTCATTTTTTTCTTTCTTTTTTAAATCTGAACAATTTTTTGTTTCCAAAATCAGCTCCGAAAATAAGAAGCACGTCAGTCTTTTCATTCGGTTGGTAACGCCTAAAGAAAAGTATCTGACATATTGGAGGGATATATTCTCCGCAAATATATATAAGCTATTGATTCTTTTTGTCTGTCCCTTCGTCTAAATGATTGTTATTGGCTGAAATTTGCCAATCAACTTTCGGGACGAACTTACACAACAGCGAGACTAATTAAAAGCCTAAAAAACAAACATTTTATAGTATTTTTGTCCGTATCTAGAATACACGCGTTTACCAGCCCCAATGCTCTATACAAAATGTCCTTGATTAGAAATAGACGGTGAGTACCCAAAAGTCGTTCCAAGACACACATAGTTATTTTGCCTCTCTACTTTAAACAGTTATCGTTGTGTTAGTACTATTACACAAATTTGTGTCAACTTTTTACCTTTCAAAAGTGATCGTCTACGTTTTTTGACTTGTTTTTTTGGTGGCAAAGGTATAATTAACTCTGCTACAGGCATACTTCAACAGAGGATTAAGTCAAGCACTTGCAATCTCTGGTTTGAAGTATAAAAGCGTTGAAATGTCAAAAATTTGTACTATTGTTTTAAGCTCAGACTTTTTTAATAAAATCAAGTTTTTTTGGCAGAAAGCAAATGGCTGAACCAAGTGATTGGGGCTAGCGCTTACTCAGGTACCCAAGAAGTGCGACTATGAAGTAGACATATTCACCTTGGGCCATAAAAGCGTTGGATCCTATCTTAATTACCCTTGACGTGCGATAATAGCTACAATGAGTGCACACCTCGCAAGCTCCGGTCTATTTCTCTCTTCCTACTTACTTCTAACTGCTATCGTAATACATCTCTAGGCGACATTCCACAACTGTAGGCACTTTGGCTAGTAGGTGTCTTTCTAATTAATTTTTATTTTAATTAATTAAATATATCTGAGATTTGGTATATGTATTACAACATTGTTGACAAAACCTGGGAATATCTAGATTGGACAGGCTTTCAAACGATACGTGCCAAAATTTTATGACGTTCTGACAATTAGTTAATAGATTACAATGTTTTTAGTGACCCCGGTCTTGTCCGTAGTATTGATAATTACACCGTATGAGATGAAATTGTAAGTCAGAGAAATTGGAGCCCTAATGCTTCCAGATGCCGCATATTTTATGCACTAGAGTACATTTAAAGAATTATATAAGGGAAATATATGAGAATTTGATAAGAAAACGGCCTGGACTTCTTTCCCGAAGCATATGATTTATTGTTTTTCCGAAGCAAAAATATGTTTACCTTACTATACTGGACTCTAAATATTACTTTAATAAAATAATAATAAAAGGGAAGAATTAAGATAACTAATAGAACAACATACAAAAAGAATAAATAAGATAACAACAAGTATTTAGCTTAACTTAGTTAATTGCCAAAACATATTAGTGTTTAGGGCTCGATCCTATATTTATTCCAAATAAGAACTTCAATCATTTAAACTAAGCATTTCAAGTATTTTATTGTTTCACTTCAGTTCGTTTTTCGATAGCATAATACTACACAAAATTATTGTAATGGATTTACTTTGTTTTTTAATTAACCTAAAATATCTAAGCAGGGATTCCTTTACGTATATTACCTTTGTGCTGGTTTTCTCATACTAGATCTCTACATTTTTTCGGTTGTTTGCCAAACATAAAAAAGAGTAAAAAAAAAAATATCGAAAAATTGAAAAAACGTAAACGAAAAAAATTGAAAAACGTAGATATTATGATGTGTTTGCAACTTCCCAAAACTTCCCTCCCAATAAATCCAATATGATGCGCAGTAGCAAGACCACAAAAAAAATTGTGTTTCTCCTGCAATTTCAATGCAACAGATGTTCACCGAGATATCATAGAAGAAAAACTTACGTTATGAATTTAATCAACTATCCCTAAAGCGTGCTAAACACTTTGCTTTTTTATACCCATTACCGAAAGGTGCGCGTTATATTCATCATGTCAAAATGTTTGCAACGCCCAGAAAGAAACATTAGAGACCAAACAAAGTATATATATTCTCGATCAGCGTCAAATTCTAAACCAATTCGAGTATGTTTGTCTGTCCGTCTGTCCGTCTGCCCGCCTTTATGTTTGTGTACCTGTGTGCCTGTCCGTCTCCGATTCGCAAAAATAAATCTATCGAGCTCAAATATGGCAAAATTATTGGAAATTCTTGTATTCGGGTTGGTATTTAGTTGACCGGTCAAGCGACACGCTTACAGCACCATATAAACTGAGAAAACCTCTGTTTTTCGAAAGGAACAAAAAAGTGGTGTTTTGTTCATTACCCATAAAGAATAACAGATAAGTGTATAAAAATTTAAACGTATATTCTATGGGTGATGCTGTAGCACCTGCACAAAATGGAATAAACTGATCACGCCTAACCAATATTGTAGTGTATCAAAGTTTACTTTTTTCGGTTTCTTTATAAAGCGCACGAACAAGCTTTCAAAACCTCGTAAACATGTAAATTTTCGGGCAGTTTAAAATCTGTAATGTACCTGTTCGTCTGTCCATCTGTCTGTCTGCGCAACTGTGTAATATCTATGATAAACATTCTCCCATTACCGAAAATTTGCAAAAGAATTTGGAAGTGACCTAAACTCTTCGAAGGACACACCTACAACGCCCACACGCCTTTTATTTTGAAGGTAGAAGAACTCAGGCGCGCATTAGTTATTGTAAAGTATGAAAGTTTAGTTCTTTTAATTTTTTGTCTTTTTTAGGACAACAGTGATGAGTATAAAAGATTCGGTCACGACCGAATATAATTTTCTTACTTGTGTAGTTTATGAAAAATAAGCACTATAGAAAGTGTTTCTTTTACTATCGACGAGCATATTGTAAAGTTATAACGAATTCAAGCATTTATGAATTCAAAATTTTAAGATATTTGTAAGCACTTTAGAGAGCTCTTTTCAACGCTGGATTCAAGTTTTCTCTTATCTATAATTTCTTTAAAGGCTAAGTAAATGTTTTCGTTGATTTAATGCGAAAATTCAGTTGGAAGAATTGTCCAAGTAACGAAAATTTTTTAAACGAAACAATGACTACAATCTCATGGCTAACATGGTTTAGTTATGGAGTGTATATCGCCGGAATTATGCAGCTTTAATTTCCATATATCTCCTCTAACTGGATATTGGCTTTTAACATGTAAATTTCGCACGGTTAATATGTTAGCGCTACTACCCGTTAGGTACATTTTGTAAAGTCGTTTTCGCAAGATCAAGTCAGAACAGACCACTTTTGCGAATCGCTATTGATTTTGCGTAGGCACTCTTTAGGTTGCCCCAGCAACCAATGCCAGCCTATAGATGATCATACAAGACCCAGATATTTCGATTTCACCTTAAAAACTTTTTTATACTGCCCGCCATATGTCAACTTTAATTAAATTAAAAGAATTCCAAATTCCTTGCTCTTTGCTTTTCATGGTTTCTTTCCACGCGCTAGTTGGAACATTTAGTTCTTTCTCAAAGCTTGTTTTCGCGTGGGCTCGAAAAGGTGATCAATATAAAGTACTTGAAAGATTTACTTCAATTAATTTTTATAGTCATCTTTTAAACTTTGCGCTGTCCCAAGTCGTGAACAGCAATATTGTCATTAGTACCTCAACTAATCTCTTAGGGTCTCTGAAGTCACTCAGAGGATGTTCCCTATACGCATAACACGGTAATGGTTAGAAAGGAAAAAGCAACAAAGGAGCGGCCGCAGCCTGTCGATGTGTTGTTATGTGACCCCGATAGATAAATGCTATGCCCTTATCCGCTGAGTACTCACTATGTCTACCATAAAGTGGAGTCCGGCACACTGGGAGTTGCACCTACTTGGCATTCATGCCAAGTTCACTATATTCATTCCATTCTTCGAAACGATTATATCGAGAGCGTTCGTGATGAACCGCCTGCTTCTAAGGTCTTCATGTCCCTGTTGCATAAACTGTGTTATTTAATAATCGAGGTCTCGCCCCTTTTGTTAACATTTTCTTTTCAAAATGTGTGGTTTATTTTTTTTCCGCGTTACTCTTGATTTATTTCGAATGTAAAAAATATCCGCCGCTATTTCATATACAAACACAACGCCCATATTTTGAACGAGCACAAACGGAAGCCGCAATTTTATTGACTATGAGCGCAATTCAAGTGCTAACAAGGGTTAAACCGTAAGCGTAAGTTATTTAATGTCAACAATTAGTTGTTAGTTCGCCCAAAGACAATTTATATTTGCATTCATTCAGCTAATTTATTGTTCATACTAAACCATTCATTATCATTATTATTATTTATTATTACTCTTCCGTAAAAATCATAAGTCTTCCCTTTTATAAAACCTAAGCCGACAAATTATGTAGTGTTACGCAAAGTGGCAATTATTCATGTATTTCACAGTCGCGGACAACAGTTTTTTGTATCCATGCGATACGAGAGACACAGAGACACAGAGACACATCAAAGTATGAAAATTTTAAATTAGCTTTTAATAAAAATCAAATAAATTTTCGGATAAAGCTCAAAGAAGAACAAGATTAAAAAGGAAAAAATTAAAAACAGTGTGAGAGATAGTGCAGTAAATACATGATAAGCAAGTAGTTTCAGTGCAAAATAAAGCGGATTTTTCCATTCCTATAAAATTGTATGAATTTTTTAACAATGCTTTCCATAGCATTTAAGGCACATTGTCGAAACATCCTTTTGTTGTTTTAGCACTTTAGCTCTTCGAGAATATCTATGTTTTCTAATCTATGGTATAAAAACTTAGAAAAGTGCCATTTGCTGCATATTTACAATAGGTTAAGGTTCTCAAATTAATTTCCGCTATCAACAACACAGGAAAAGTAAATTAAACTTTCCACTCAAAAATTAATCCCTTGAATATTATTTCAACTATTTGTAAGTTCGCATTCGTTTAGTTTAAAAGTAGATTTCCACAAATTTTCTTCATACTCATATTTGCCTTCTTCCCTCTTCTCCGCTCCTTCTTTCTCATATGTATAGAAAACATTAATGATTAGCTTCCATGTAATAGCTAGACGATGTATAGAACAAGTAATTGCACGAATCTAGTCGTTTAAGTTTTATTTTAACAAAGAAACTTGTGCTTCGTTTATATCATACAACATTTGCGGTACAAGTTTCTGCGGATGTATATAAGACCCAGAAGCACTTGAGAGAGATCCACCTTTCATTATACCGACCGACTTAGAAAGTGATTCTAAGCTTGTCCGTCCGTTGGTCCGCTTGCATTTTTGTGTTCAAGGCGCAGGCCGCAATTTTCGAGATGTCTTGATGAAATGTGATGTCCCAAGGACGACCGCTGTTGAAAATGTTACTTTATGTTACGCTTTTTCGACTACTTCTCCCGTATGGTCGTAGTTTGAAAAGTCGGCAATAACTGTGTTAAGCGAAGTCGGTATTTAATGGCGGGCCATGTCCTACTGTAACATTTTTGCATGTTTAAACTGGCTACGTACGTATGTAATAAAGAAAAAATAAATAAAAAATAAAAGCAAATATTTACGCACAATGAACATATTATATATCCTCTCTAAGCTACTAAAAGTTTACTTCAACAAATTTATGATATTCAGTCGGTTACAAATTTGCTCAAATTTTTTATATATCAGAGATTATAGAATTTATGTTGAAAAGTAGTTTTCCGGTGCAGGCAGATTAAGAGAGAATGCATAGCGTGAAACCCACACTGTTTGTGCTTCATACACAAAACTTTGAAGCATATTTTTAAATGTTTGCTAAGCTGCGCAATTTATAACATAGTTTTTAGAAAGTATTATAAAATTTGAATGAATGACTGAATAGAAAGAAAAAGTTTTCGAAATAACGTTTGTTTGTCTTTAATGCGAACACTGTGTTAGCAAACCACCAAATAACGAATGCAATCTTCAGTGAAAATGAGTACATATGCTGAGTAATTTAAACAATTTCGCATCTTAAATATTTTCCCAGAAGCTGTGCTTCAAATGGTGTCAAAAAGTTTAAGAACTTCTTCTTCCTGTGTCAAGCAATGGCTCCCTTTTTAGCCCTTTTGCCAGAATTCTTTTCTCCATTCTTCCGACATTTCGCGGAATGACTCTGTGGCATCGCCTTGGGCTTAAACAAACTAGAAACCACGACGGCTTGTGTATTTCGTTTACGAACGTAAAAAGGGGCAAAGGATCGTTAGTGAGTGCTAAAAAGCGTTAATCGTGACGAAATTGCGTTTGAGTTGACGAAATTGTAAAAAGAATGCAAAAGATTCTACTAACTTGTTGAGAAATGCTTTAGCTGCCAGTTATATTATTACTCCAAAAAACAGTTAGTTAATATGGATTTTGAGACCCGTAAAATTATGAATCCGCTAGTGATTCTCTTATAAAAAGAAACTTTCAAGTTGTTTATAAAAACCATATAGTCCTCGTTTTCCTGTGGTCAAAATCATTCTCCTAGTCTCTGCATCCCCTCTAAGATGAGTTGCACTGATGACGTTTAGACTCATAGGTTATACAGTCATTCTTCATTAATTTATTAGAAACTCCTTCACTCTTATTCCACTTCGAGTTAAACTTTTTCTTGCACAGTAGTGCACACATACTGAGCTTTTTAAAATATGTGAAGTATCGTCATATTGATGTTGGAAATGTTTTCGTTTTAAATCTAAGCAACGATAGAGCGGCAATTTACTAACGGCATGTTACTATGACAAATGATGTGGCTTTGATTGCCACTACGAGATAAGTATTTTTTACCTTTGGCTGCGTAAAGTAAAAATTCTTAAAAAAACCTTTAACTTTAATTTAATTTAATTCTCTTATGACAAACCAACACTAACGCAATCGTCTGATATTATGTTAGGTAGTTAGAGCAAATGGTCTCTAAGGACAAAGGACAATTTATAACAAATCATGCTGATTATCTATATCAGCTCTAAGGCAAAGTAATACTAATGTTACAGTCCTGCTGTTATAGTGCGGTTATGTAACAGAAACAGTTCCTGCTGAAGAAAGTCACGTTTATTGTGTGCGCTGTTCGTCTTGTTCATGCGGTAGTGATTTTTCTCTCTTGTATATCATAAGTATATATCTATATTACACTGCCAACATTTTTCACGATTTGTCAAGTCAGCGGAAATCATGCAAGACTTGTCCGGAGAAAAAAAAATAAAACGAAAACGAAAAAGTGAAAAAGTAGAAAATCATAAGACTGGATCAAAGCAATTTTTTCTTTCCTGGCACGCAAGAATACAATAAAATGGAAAAATTGCCTTTGGCACACTAGTCCCGCGGCCAACCTATTTTATGATATTTACATGCATACAACAAAAATAAATATGTTATTGCTATTGCTATGCACTCTAGTATATCCATCATTCTTTTAAGTTATGTATGTTAGTTTTCCATTCCAAGTTATGTTCATTCGTATGTGTGGTAAACATAAATTTTTGTACATACGTATGCAAGTTTTGTAAATTTTCTGTTTCTCATAAAATAACCGCAAGATATGACAAAAATTTTGTGATTTTTTAACCACAAATCTCCGTTGCATACTTTAAGGATTTGCATAGAAGAACGGAAGGGAAGGAGGAGTGAGAAAATAAAAATTTAAGTCAATGCAAAACAGACGCATTTTTCTATAAATTTTATTATTATTTAATGAAAAATAAATAATTTCACCATAAATATGAATTTCTAAGCCACTAGAGAATATAAAACTTGAAAAACTGTTAGCCAAGGGACGAAGGCTAATGAACAATGATTTTTTAATTCCGTTTTTTATTCCTACACATAATTGTCCATTGACACTGTAGTGGGTGCATTGCACTTTGCAGTTAAAACACGTAAGAGCTAACAGCAACCAACACAGATGCGAATATTGCGAACGACGTGAACGTAAGGAATTCGACTATCACTGCAGAAACCCATAGTGATTAAGCTCCTTTTTACGTCAATGTCTCTACAAAATATTTGTCCGGAATTCTGTGGGTCGAACCATGTAATTATGGTTAAACGACAACATTTATTTTCAAAATTTCAAAAACTCCTCATATTAAAGACGCATGTATAAGAATAAAATATTAAAAAATAAAATGCACACAGCTCTCGGTTGCGACTTTGCGGACGAATTTTTCTTTTTACCATGCCTTGATTGAATAATTTCCGCAGATTTTTGAAAATTAGGGTCAGCGTCTCGCTCCTCTTCGCCAGAACTTCCGGCTGTTTTCGTTACCTGTGAAACGTCATTATCGTTATCACCGGGTGGTGGCCTATGTCCCATCATTTGTTCCAAAACCCAATCTCTACGCTTATAAAGATCAGTATACAACACTGGCTCATTCGGAATCCATGTAGATCTGGGAAGAATAATGCCAGCTAACTCACCGTCGCATATCAATGCGAATCCCTTGTATGCTGGTTCAGAATAGTGAAGACAAATGTAACCTTCCTGCAGATCGGGCAATAGATCCATACACGTTTCTAAATCCATGATTTGTATCCTGTGTGGCCTGTCTGCAACGATAACAACACAGCTTTCGGCCTCTCTTGCTTCTTTTGACGTTATTGGTATAGGCGCTGCGGCTCTCGGGTCCATCTTTATGTTCTGCCTAGTGCTTACCAATAGGAATGGATGCTGGCTTTCGATCGGGTTTCTGTCGAATTTTATAAATTTATCAACTTGTACTCTCTTCTGCTTCTCGATGTCCGATCTTAAATCATAGCGCACATAAGTCGAGGCCCCGAAATCTTCAAACTCGGGACTGTTGGCCATGATCATATTTTTTTGTATGATAATCGCACTCCGTTCGATTATTTTTCCATCGAAATCGAGCTGCAGACGAGCGAGATATTTTGTGAACTCATAATTTGACGCCAATGGAATGATGAGAAACCATTGCAAAATTGTCAGGTATCTCCACATTGTGCGTAAAGCAAACCAAAAATTATTATAAAATCAATAAATATTTTATGTCGTTTTACATTTGAGTTTTCAATGCCTACTTCTCTACATCGGCTACTATGAATTTTTTTAAATCTTTACAATAAGCACTAGTAGAAAAGTGTTAAAGCACAATCCTTGACATAGTGCATGTGCATGGATGGGTTAGATGCAAAATCACATTTCAATTTAAATGAAAACAATTTACGTTATTTTGAGTGCAGACAAAGATCTACAGCGATTTTCATTTTCAGCAAATGTGAAAATACCGGCAATAGATCGATGAGAAAACGGTCCTATACGTACACAAGTTTCACGGATTAGCCTTTACGAAGAAATCATGCCGGGTGTTACATGCGCTAATTGTTTGATATGTTGTTTATTTTCTTGATTGGTGGATTGGTGAGGATGAATTTTTATGCCGAAAAAGTCTCCTTTGACAAAATGCCTTGATGCACTTTCAAAACCCTCTTTTTTCATTTCATAAATTTCACTTTATATATCCTGACTAGAGACGGACACGTCCACAAGTGCTTTGATTATTTTAAGTATTTTGTTGAATATACGATGAGATCCATTCTTTAGAGTAAACAGTACCTTCCCGCTTCTTTGAAGTACGTTTAGGATACAATACAGTCGCACCATTTTCAACCCAACGACACACACGTGCACACTGAAGTTATTGAAAACAAAATATTGCTTAATTAATAGGCGGGATAAGTTTTTGCTAGACATTCTCCCCGAAATTTAGCTTGACGCTATTAAACTAAGCATGGCTATGGTCATTACCTTCGTTATATATTCTCTGCGAAAATGTTTTAGAAACTTTGGTTTCGTCCAACTTTCGCCCATGCACTTTTCAAATATGTGTAATCACCACTGCCGAAGTAAAAAGGTTAAAGTTCAATTCTTCTTTACTGAGCTGTGGACTCAGATTTAGTCTTTATTAAATTGAAGTGATCAGCAATGGTGTCTGGACACACGCTGATCCGCTGTTCTACAGTTTCTACAGTAATGCGAAAGATTGAAACTGTATGAATATGATCAACGGTCCTCCGTAAGGGTACAAAATAGTTTTAAACATTCGGTCTTGTTTGCCTTGTGATAAACAAGCATAAAACCTCAAAAACTTGAAAAAAAAAATGTAATTCCTCGTAACTTTGCGTGGACATGGCCGACTGATTCCATTTTCCGACCTAAAAAGTAGACGGTTTCGCAAAGTAAATGTGGAAAATTTCGGGGTTCTAACCTTAATAATTTCCGAGTAACGAGCAAAAATGGAAAAATGTTGTTTAAAAAAAAATAAGTTGCGTTCAGTTTACACTTCATTGTGCGCTTTTCGTCTGACCAATTTGGCCCATTTTCAATACCAGCCTGCGCACAGAAATTTCCAATGTTTCCACTAAATTTTAAGTCGATATCTTCATTTTTTCGACCAGGAGAATGCCAACAACACACACACCACACTGACGACCAGACAGATGGACATTGTTAAATCAACTCAGAATTCCACGCTAGTCAAGAATATATATACTTTATAGGCTCTCTGAAGCTTCCTTTTGGGTGTTAAATATATTCTCGGAAAAAGCAAACTGAGCGGTGGGTATAAAAAAAGCATAATGTCCTCTTCGGTAAAAATTATCATTAAGATCAAGGTACCTGCACAGGAGTGTGCAAATGTTCGCAAAATATTTATTTGTAAAAAATGGTGATATTTTGTCCCGCTCACTTCCTGTGTAAAGGGAAAATTCGATAACAGCTTTTCTCCTTCTCCACTTTGTGTTACTCCCCAAACATTCCCCCAAAGTAAATGTTTGCTGTATTTCTGAACAACCACCATTGCTGATGATTGCATGTTTTGCTGCTTGCATCGCAAATAAACAAACAATCAAAGCGTTAACAGAAAAGGGTGTATTATATAAGAGACTTTCCATATTTTGCGGGTAAACATCCGAATCAAAAAGACGCGTGCTATAAACAAGCAGACACACAACTGTGAGTATATGTTAGACGTTCCCCTCTCTCTTTTGCCCTTCAGTAAAATGTAATAAATGTAACAATTACACAATTCAATGAGTATATGAATTATACATAAATTTTTCGACATCATCTTTTAGGCAGGACTTAAGGGTAAGTAATTTCTTCAATAATACCCATCTTGTCCGAAAATGCCCATACGGTTTTTTAAGCGTACAAATATGTAAAATGAAACGTGTGCAAATACATTAAAAGCAAGCGATGCTTGTCTCATTTATGCAACACAGATAATGTATTTGTTTAGCTTTAAAATGTGTCCTGAAACTCTTTGTTCGGAAAATTGAAACAAAAAAAAAAAAAAAATGAAATATAAAAAATCTTTGCATATCTTCCTATTGCTTTGTGGCATATTATCCATCAAATGTTTCAATTATTTTCAAATTTCTTCATAACGTCATCATGGTCATCATCATTATTATCTTCAGTACTCATCTATCATCAACGCATCGTAACACGTACAGTGGTGGATGTGATTTCCAAAAACAAAAGTGTCATCAAAAAAAGAAAATCATTTTCACACTCCTAGAAGAAACATTCATTTATCATATTGCAAGAAAAATGTATGCAAGAAAATCTCTATTCCGGATTAAACGAAACAAAAAGTTTGGTGGTAACATGTTCCTGTTTTCGTTAAAACAATTTTTGAAAGGAATGATATATGGTTAAGCTAAGAATACGGACATAGTGCTAACAATGATTTAGCAAAAAAATAAATAAATAAAAGAAACAAATTACGTTCTCAATAGCAAAAGAAAAACAAATTTGCTGCTTCCTTAAGTTATAAAATTACTCTTCCTCCTCCTCCTTTCTAAAATGGATAAAATTTTAATATGACTATATGATAAACTATTCGTTATTCATTCATTGCTTTTTGAATATTGACTACGAAACTATTTTATTTTATTTATTACATTCTACACCACTTAGGGTGAAAGGTTACGTTCTTTATGTGTGCACTGAAGGACTTGAGATAGACTCACCTTCAGAATCATTTTGTAAATCGATTTACAGTAAGTCTGTCTGTCTGTCCGGTTTTTCGTCTGCTCTTCATGGGTTCAACCTACCTTAGAAGAGCCCAATAAAAAGTTTCATGCTTGTTAGCCTCTTTACAGCAATCCCGCCAACCGTTTAATTGATGATGTTTTCGACCAAAGGTGAAAGTTATTATAACCTATTATTACTATTAGAATATATTCATTTATTTGAAACATATTAATATGCAAATTTTTGACATATTATGATGAAAATTGTTCACTAAAGTGTTTTGCTTTAGGAACGATCGCTGTTCGAAATGCAATCCAATCGAAGTACTTTACGTCTTACGTCTAAAAACTTGGTATACAAATAATTGTAGTGAGCGATTTAAGGGAGGATGGTTAATGATGGTCCGTGGCCCCCTATAGTGGATTTCTTTGTCTTTAGTTTACTAAACTTTGATTATAGGCCGCAAATTTAGCTTCAATATTCTCCTTAATGTCCACGTCTAGAAGTAACGTAAGCAATAGAAGAATTTTATTTAGTTTTCTAGCTACAATATGTACGACAAGGTTGTGGCATAGCTGTCGTATGCTTCTTTTTTTTTGTTGGCTGTAGACTATTCTTGGGATATATAACTTTGTAAAGTGCCGTGAAGGCAAGCCATTATTCACATCTCACGAAATAAACAAAATAGTAATAGTAAAAATATAACATTTCATTTAACCTATTATCCGCGAAATTCATATTTAATGATCCACCCCACTCCTATACCTATATATAATAGCTTATTGTACATTACACATAACTGGTTAATGCATTGCTTAATAAAATTTGTCGCATTTGAATTGTGGGTGTTGATGTAACACAATAACTAAAGTTTCGAGAATTATTTTAGTAAACCATCGGTTCGTTGTATATGCCCCGCACTACTTGTGGTAGGGTGTATATCCAATTTTCATTCACGAATGCATAATTGGTCAATCCTATCGTATCAGAAATATTTTCTAAAACGATATGAGCTCCTCTGTCTGTCTTCCTGCCCGTTCATCCGGTCTCTAATTCTAGCCTATCGACGAGTATATTGTTCGAAAATGCCAGAATTAAAAAAAGAGCTAATGCAAGGCTCAATAGATTGATGAAGTGTAATGGATTGGATAACAGCTGGAGAGTATACTGGCCGATAGTTTTACTGGCGTTGATATCCTAATAACGTCAGCACAGCTTATGTTCCTTGTTAGCCTCATTCTTTGCCTCATTGTTATTTGTGCGATGCTCGTTTGCTGTATGGTTATGGAGTTTATTACCAAGAATTGTTGTAAAGGGAACGAATTAGAAGCAATGAGAACTTGTAACTCTGCTGGCTATGAATTTTTTATCGCAAATTTTTGCTTCCACAGGTACTTCAACAGTACATAACAGTTAAACAGACAACTTGACAACTTTTGAGGTTTTAACCCAGCAGGCATTAGTTTCCCATTTTTAATTTTTAACTACCTTTTACGGATGATCTGAGTTCCTTACTTATACATATCTACATATCTCGGGAAGAACTACGACCATGTTCGGATTACGCACCTTTCCGAACTTGATCCGAATTTTTTGTGCTCGTACAATCCTGATTGCATGGACAGACATACCTTTATAGTCTTATATATTGAAAGTCGTGTGGTCCAATTATTTATTATATTATAGAGCACCTGTTGCAAACAGAATGAGGATATCGCTGTATCCTCATATTGCGTCCAAGTGTACGAATTTTATATTTTAGTATTATATGTGTTTTCTGTGTCCCACTATCATAGCACTAGTACGAAATTTTTGAAAAAAACCTAATAATGTCTTAATATGAATTATCAATAGGATAAAAAAGGTTTTACGTTTTCCCTTTTCAAACAAACGAAATGAAAAATCAATATATCAGATGCACACTACCTCTCCTCACTTTCATTACGTGTTTTATAACGTAAAGTGTGCCGAGATGAAACAAATAAATTTATTAAAATTTCATTAAAACGTCATCATCAAAAACGAATGATGTTAACCGAGAGATTGAGTCGCGTGGTCTGAAAATCGGGAGAAAGAAGACAGACGTAGAGTATTAAAACCACTTCCAGTCTGCAACAGAACTTAAAAAAACCAAAAATTTCTATACCAATGTGATTCAAATTAAAAATTCCTACAACAACCATTTAGAATATATAAAGAACATAAAAACCCATCAGCTAAACAAATACATGTATGTGTTTATGCTTGTCTGTTAGGCATGCAGATAAAAATTGTAGCAAAATGATACGACAGCGTCAGCACTGTGACTACAATAACAACAGTCTCGTACTGTAGCTGTTGATGAAATAGATCTACAGATAGATAGATAGAATTTCAAACTCCATATATATGTATTTATATACATATATATATATGATGAATGAGGATATATGTGTGCAAATGAAACAAACAAATAGACAAACAAACAGACAGACATAGCTGAGCTTTGCAAAAATTATCATCACAATCATCATTATCGTTATCGTCGTCATCATAACAATATAATGTGCCGACACTTAGACGCACACAAACTTACGAACGCGAAGTGTTTAAACACGGCAGGGGAGTCAGAGTTACTCTGTGGATAAAACGACGAACACATAACATTGAATTGTTTCCCTTAACCAACAGGAAATATGTTTCTTTCACATTTTTTCTAAAAATAACTAAACAAGGAACGAACATTACAAAAGTATGCACATGCATGTAATAAAATGTTACAAATACAAAATAACAGCAAATACATTACGACTCTTGTTATGTATTCAAAAATATTTATCACCACCTTTGGGACAGACGTGGCATATCTTTCACAGAAGGTATTGAAGGTATCGTTGGCTGATCTCTAATATCGGTGGATACGTAACATAAGCATTTTAATTTATTTATTTATTATTTTTATTATATACCTCCTAATTTTATTACGTCATCAATTCATTATTAAATCTTACGCAATTTAGTTAGAAGGACCAAAGTCTCACATTTAGCTTAAGCTGCTATTTTACGTATCGTTATATTATTATATTGTATATTGAATCAGTTTATTTGGATCGATTAGTTTACTAGGATATAAGTTATAAGATGGCCGGGAACTAGGTGAAGTCTCACATCCGAAGACATAGGTTTCGAGGAAATGACAAAAGCATTTCCTGCTTCTTCTGGATTTCGTCGTCAAGCAGAATAGGGATAATATGACTCTCTCATAACCCATTTCTGGTTTAGCTGCCATTATTCGTCACAATTATGGTCACTACCGTATATTATTTCTGTCGTCGAATGGTCAGTTAGATAAGGGTTAATAACGAACTGTGTATGTTTTATAAAAAAAAAACCAATTACAATAAGCTTAGAAATTTATTAGGCGGAATTACTTAAGGATTATTTTATGAACATAAAGAGAGGACTCGTCCCTTTGTTTGTAGTTCTATTTCTATTTCGGTTTGGTTCAAGCCTACCCACACTTCCTTTAGCTGCCTTTTCTGGTTTAACTGGCTCTTAAGAATAGCGCGCAATAAAAAAGATTTGTCGGCTTCAAGAACATAAACGCAGTGGCCCGCTTAGGTATTAGACACAAAAAAAAATGCTGTACGTTTCCTTAGGAAGTTTCACTAGAAGGTTCATTTAGAGCAGGGATGAGACAAATCAAGTGATCGCATAACTCCGTACCTTTTTTCACAAAAATTTAAATAAATCTCTCTTTTATTTTAAAGAGAATTTATTCAACTTGTAAGGACCAACCCCGCGGGACTCGTTTTGGTCCTACAGGCACTTATAAGTTATTTCTAAGTATTCAACGTAGAACAAGTACATTTTACTTTCCACTAATTTCCTTTTGTAGCAAGCAGTTTGTTATTCTCTTGCGAGTATCATGGAGATGCTATAAGTAAGAACGGAGTGAATTGGAAATGTTATATTCGAATGTGATCAGTTGATCGGTTGGCAACGAGACTCACCTAGAGGCAAGGATGTCTGGAATAGACGCTGAGGCATATTCTGGCTACGAAATTTAAACTAATTTTTCCAAATAGAAACATTTACGCACTTCGGGAACTGCATCATGTACCATTTTCCTCATAAAACCATTATACGATCACTGTAGGATTTCTGGCCTATCTGAGCAGAGGGTTCATCCAAGTTATTTTGACAAGCCTGTTTACAAGTCGGCTTTATTCCGTTGAGGGAATTCTGCAGAGAGCGAAACAAAGAGTACGCAGCCCGAGCAGGTTCGGCTAAATGCATCAAAATGCTAAGCAAAGTTCTCTTAATTTTGATGAGTCATTAAAAAAATGTGTGGCCTGGCATCATCGTGGCAGAAGACAACACCTTTTACACTGATCAATGCTGGAGACATTCTCCTAATTGTTCACTTTAGTGGCCGAGAATGGAATGAATTCTCTGGCAACTTTGGATGCACTATTTTTCCTCCTATGCACAATTTCCTTCTAATTCAACCAAACACAAAGCATTGTGTGATGTTGGGTCAATCCGGTCTTTTCAAGATTTTGTGCAGCTTCATCCACGTTGGAGCGTGACTTCATTCACACATAAATTCATGAGTGTTGGTTCATATGTCACTCAAATAGTAATCTTCCGCTTGTATCTAGTCTCATGCAAATAATTCGAAAATGATTTTTGGCCAAGGTTTAGTTCCGCAGCGGTGTCATAATATGAAATTGATCCGTCTTCCTCAATTTTTAAAGAATATCAGGGACTTGCTTCGTCAATTAGAGCGCGGTATATATTTTACCTTGAAACTTGCGGAATGGAAACAACCAAACCGTCTGCGTGCTGGTGATTTTGATAAGGCGTTTTCGCTATAAACGAACTTTGCCGAACATTTTTCTCAAACTTGTAATGCGTTTCCACACTGATGTAAATGAAAGTTTGAAAAATAACGATGTTTTCAGAATTTTGGTCCATTTTTAAGATGCAGTTACTGTCGTAAGAAATGACAAAACTCACAATATTTTCTTCGATTATCAATAATGCACGATCACCTTGTACAAATGCTACGTTATGGCTTCATAGACTTAGTGCTCTGAAAGCCGTGCAACACACAATTTTACTCATTCGCTTGATGAAATTTATTTCAACTTCAGAAAATGGTAAATCGTCCTTATAATACCAGATGAAAAACTACAAGCCTTATCGTCCCCCCGTTCCCTTTTGAAACCGAAAATGTTTAATAAAAGTAGTTTTGCTTTCTTCTTTCTTGTCCTGCTTGATTTTAATTAATACGCGGAGATATGATTGAAACTTTGTACGCTTGACTGTATAAGAATTTCATCCTATTAATAGACTTATACTTATTTAACGAATAAAAGCATTGAATAAATCGAAAAGTAACATAAGCTCATTAACAATAATTTCAAGTTCATTGCATTCATGCCAACGAAATGGTTTTCATTTTTATTTCTTTACTTAATTCCGATTATATGGATGTCAAGTCATTAACGATGAAATCATGCACATGCATGCCAATTTTTCTTTTTTTTTTTCTTCCTTTCAAAAAAAATTATTTTATAAATGCAAATATGTCAGATTTTTGCAAGCACGTGAGCACGGCCGTGTATTCTCATGAACGTTGTTTTTATTAATATCATGATAATTACTTTAATTCCGGTATTTTACGAATAAATATTTTATAGATTATTTTATCAAATTAAATGAGTAAAATGCGTATGAAAGGTCTGCATGTACATAGTGTTGTAAAATAAACTATTATTTAAATTTCGAAATCGGTAAAAAATGGCGAAGATTTGCGAAGGCTGCAAAGAGACTCCGCAATATGAAACGTAGCCAATAAAAACTCGCGAAAATACGTTTACATGCCTCTGGTTGGAAGAGAAGCCATTTGATTTGGCCGCTAAGATTACATGACCTGACTTCTTGGCTGTATGTTTTCTTTTTTTATAGAATTTTTGTAAGAACAAAACGTATGTCAGCAATTAAGGAAAGCTTGAAAAGGAAATATAGCCGCTTTTTTCTAGTGGCAAATATATATGAAGATAGCATGAATGTAAGGCATCGCCCAATAAGTTCTTGGGATGATTAGAGAGCTTTCAATTTTTGGAAATTTTCTCTTTATACCGTTGCGCTGTGCTTTGTTATTATAAGGAAAATGTTCATGGACCTGCTGTAGACTGGAGCACGAATACATCATGTTTGTTTTAGTCTCCAATTTTATGCTTAAACGTGAAAATAGCACAGCAAGGTAACAAAATTGTTTTATAATTGCCTGACAGAAGTAGATGGTTAATGATTAGGAATAATCGCGAAGGTCAACTGAACGGAAAATGCAAAAGTCAACCCTCTCTCCGAGGGAATCGCTTTCATAGTCACGGCAATGGCTACGCCAACTGACTTCTTGCGTCATGTTTCATAAATCTCATCCCAAATATGAAATTGGAAAATTAAAATTTAAATTACTAACGCATTAGGCTACATTTCAATATAGCAAAATTTCGATGTTGAAGACAGAATCAGAAGAATTGCTGTAAGAAAATGTTTTCCTAAATATTTCCATTAAATTCTGAGGCAAGTTTATATTGCATGTGATTAATCAATTACTAACTGCAATCCTGCACATAAATTCCTAGAATTCTTCTTGTTTTTTTTCTCAACTTTACCGTTTGAGTGCGCAAAATCGATTGTTGACATGGATTTCAGAAAATCGAAAAAGAAATTCTTCGCCTTCTGCAATGTAAACAAGACTCTGTTCTTGCAATCAGTAGAATTGAGAAAAACAAGAACATGCATAACTCAATTACAAACTCTAATGAACGAAACGCATTCAACACAAACCTACGAAAACAAACTAAAAAGCCATATAATTAGACTTTGTACGTACATACGCTTTCATCATTTCAACACAAATAACATGAAGCACAGATTTTCTTCGCTTTTATCTTATGCGATTTGCTGCCTCGCTCATTGCTTATGACAAGGCGAAGTGTGCTTAGATCAAAAATATTGTTTGGAATTTTCTCAACTGATCTGGAGCCTTTGCAAAATTTAAAAGATGAACTTTGACTTTGTTAACGAAATCTTGAGTAGAAACACATAAAGTTGTACTTTCAAGACTTTTGAAATGTGCTACCATTGTATGTGTCTTCAACAATATGCCGCAACATGCCATACATTCCATCATAAAATGAATTTCATGGAGGAAAAGTTGAATGACAGTATAATCTCCAAAAATGCCTATGCGAGCTTGCTACGATGATCATGCGACATAACTCTTTGGACATTTTATTTTGGGATTACGTTAGAGCATTAGCTTACTCCGATAAACCACGTATTCTCATATCCCTTTATTCACGAAGATCATTCGTATTATTGGTGAAATGAGAGTAGATTTATGTAGAGAAATAGCAAGAATCGGTATTCCAGGTGTAAAGTCCACAGGTGGTTCATTTTCGAAATAAATAGCTAAAATAAAAGGAAATTCATCTTCTACTTTTTTGTTTTTATTAGAAGTTATTATTATAATTATTATTATAATTTAGCCAGAGAATAGCTTCTAAGACTAAAGTCTTAAAGCACTAGCATCTAAGTGCTATCGGCTTCATTGAAAACTCTACCGCACTTGACATTTGAACCCACGACCATTGAACTGTCAGTCGAGACTCTTTGCCTATTCGGCCACTTACGCGGATGATTACTGGCACTTCCTTGACGACACTGTACTTTTTCGTGCTCTTGCTGGTTCTCGTATAAATTGAAACATATCGATGAATGCGTTAAGTAATTTATTAAAGAACTTTGTGTAACTATTTTTAATTTACTTCCGAAATTCAAAAATTGTTAAAAGTTGTTATCGAATTGTAATTTTTCAATTAAAAGCTTTTATTTGTAGAAGAGGAGCACACAACAAAATAAATATTAATGCATACAAAGTAAAGTTATTGAAAAAATCATATTAAAATTTTCACTCGTAGCTTTTTGCTGTGGGCTTCTGTTTACATTTACAAATTGCCGAATTTAAAGAGCAAAGAAGAGGTTCGGTGAGTATAGCATGCCAATTGCCTACACTGTTCAATGTTTCATAATTTAAAGATACAGAAGAATACAAAGTAATGTTTAGAGCTTTCCGACGGCTTTTAAATTTGCATTTGTTTTTTGTGGTGGTGTCCTTGACTTAAGGAATCCGGCATTAACTTGTGAGTGCGAACAGAGTTATATGCTAAAACTGGCAAAACGAAATGTTGAAAAAAGAATTTTGTTGCATTGGATTGCAGTCAAATAACAGTTACAATGTGTAATACAAAATGACTTTTTCCGATTTAAGTTCTTACGAATTTTCTTTTGAATATCAACAAGGGCTAAATTAAATCCGTAGAATTTATTCAGTAAATGAATGCAAATAGCTTAAGTATGTTCAGATTTTGTAAATGCATTAGGATTTTGGGAAACAAGTAAAAATATAGTTGGGTAAGGTCGAACCTCAAATAGCTTACAGCATTTCGTCTATTTATTTTCGTAGCAAAACACCAAAAATTACACATTATTTCTATGTGAAGGCATTACTTTCATCAAAGCTCTCAAAAAGGAGTGGGCTCAGAACGTTAACTGATATAATCCAAATTTAGCAGACTTAATTTGCTTATTAAAGATTTCACCTGTCCATCCGCCTGAGTGGCAGGGTAGGCAAAGGGTCGTACTTAACAACACAACGGTCATGGGCTAAAATCTCGAGAGCGGTAAAATTTTCAATAAAGCCGATGGCCTTATATGCTAGTGCCTTAAGACTTTCGTCTTAGAATCTATTTCCCCTTCTAAACTAATAATAATGATATATAACGGCTTACATTTCTCTCGCAAGGCGAGGTCTAAAAAACAGATTGAAGTGATCCAACATTTTTACGGTTCACTTGTGTGGCAAGAAGCGATGATCGTAACATATTAAAAATTAAACATTTGCCCAAGGGCTTACTGCACATGACAACCCTTATACGGAATTTAGCCAAAAAAAAAAAAAGACGTGCGTAGTCCAAAGTCGCTACCGTTCATTGTTCGGAAACCTATCAGAGTATAAAATTTAATCAAAACGCCTCAAATATTACAAGCTGTTAATGGAAATAAAAAAGACAGACAAAGAGAGACAGACAGATAAAGAAGCCTAGATCTACTCAGGAAATGAATCTGAACCGATCGTTATAATAAAAGGTGGGTCTATCTTATAAGTCCTTCTCCGTATTGCGCACATCGGTAAAAATTTGATGTACCCTGTACTATAAGTAGTGTACGATAAAAAAATTACATCACGTATGAAGAAGGCAAGTTTCCCTTTGTTTCACAATAGCAAAAAGAAGAAGCTAAGAAAATACTGTTTACTGAGTCGCTAAGAGGCCAATGACAAAAGTCTTGCACGGAGCATACATCTGTAGTAATGCGCAATTTATTATAAAACATTACTGCAGGAATCGAATTCAGGCGTCCCGACTTATTTTGTTAAATATGCCAATTACTAGACTTTACGGTAACCGTGTGGATTTGAACAAGAGAGACGATCCAAAACTTCACAATGCAATTTTTATCTTTATGTAATTGAATGGCTCTTTAAGAGATAATAACGTCTTGAGAATTTTTTTCGTGTTTTTTTTTTTTTTTTTTTTTTGGTGCGGTTATACAGAAGAGCGTCCAAATATTTGCTTCATCCAACACAAATTTTCACATTAATTTCGAATGCCAGGATACGATTACTCAGCGTTTTATGTCGAGGAATTTTGAAAATTACCATTTGTTTTGTATATATAAAGACTTTTCAAAATAAGGCTTTAGAATGGTCTGATACACTCTATCCAATAGACTTTGTCCCTCGGGCCAAAACAGAGTGAGGTAAATTTTTTCGACAATATTTGAAAAATTATGATTTGTAGGTTAAAAAGCGGATAAACGGACCGACTCATAAAATAATTCTGAATGAATCGGTGAAAAGGTGAATTTGCCTAATGGCCATCCGCACAAACTTACCTGCACCATAAACACCACAAATAGTGTAGGGTGTAAATAGCATGCAATGCAAGAAAACGAAATTTTTTCTTTAATAAAAATTGTACTCTGCAAGGTAAGAGGTATTCCGTGTCTACTCAGTTATAAATGAAAAGGTAATGCAAAAAGGATGAGAAGAGGCGTATTGCTCCCTACGTAAGTTGTTTTATCTCTCATGCGAGAATGGCGATAAGAATTGGTGCTTAATTATAAAATTTTCCGTATTCCGCTTGAGGTTAAGGTGACTTTGGAAATTTGTTTACGTTTACTTTGACGATAACATTTTTTGATAGATTTATGCAACAAATACGCTTAAAAAGATTAATTATGTTTTAAATTCATTGCTTCTTGCAGTGCTAAGTCCCATTAAGGGCGCACGTACATTTCTTTCGCAAGAAAACATTATTCTATTATCTAAATTATTCTGAGTATGAATAATTATGCCACATAAGTAAGAGACAAGTACTTAGCTGTTGAGAGCAGGAGTACATCGCACGAAACATTCCACTTTTAGCTGACTTGCCTCGGCCTTATTATGATATGTGTTCATGAAAGTCGTGTTTAAAGTAAGAATCATACATCAGTCAAATTTTATTTGCTTTCTATACCATGCACCACTTGTGGCAGAAGGCACCGAGAATGACTTTAGATAAAGCCAACTTTTATCATACCTAGATTTGTCTGTTCGTCTATATGTTTACGTTACTTTCTTAAAGCAACGAGAATAACTTTAGATAAAGCCAACTTTTATCATACCTAGGTATGTCTGTTCATCTATATGTTTACGTTGCTTTCTTGTGCCCAACATATAGGTCGCAATTTTTGAAATAGTTTCATGAAAAATGGTACAGAGACGTCTCTTCGCCCAAGGACGAATGCTAGCGAAAATGGTTCGGATGGAACCAATTCACATACAACGCATTCTTTTGAAAAGTTCTTATACGGATATCAGTACAGCGGTATAGGGTATTTAATGGTTGGCCGTGACATATTATACTTGTTACAAATAAACTCATATGGAATTCTTGCATTTCAAATCTTAACCAGTGCAATTTCGAAAGCTTTAAAAGAGTCTTGAGTTAACAACTATTTCAGATCAGTTTTATTCCCCCTTAAATGAGTCATCCTAGATTTCTACTCGCATTCTTGTAAAACAAATTTGATTAAACTTTTTTCAAACTCGAAAACAAATCATTAAAATTTACTAAAACTTTAGCTTACATTTGTTTTTGTTTATAAATTTTTTAATTACAAAATCCACAAACATCTGAGCAGAGTTGCAATTGAAACATAAAGAAAAGCAACATGCAACACATGTAATCGAAACTTGTGGCCAAAGAATAAAAGAGAAATGAAAGAAAGAAATGAACGAATTTTCAACGCCCATCATTCAAAAACAAGTGTGTAATAGTCGAACTATTGTTGCTCTATTGTGGCTCTATTTTCACTCGCGTAACTCTTATCGATATGTGATAAATCTTTTTAATACGTATTTTCACATATGACTCCTTGAAGGTAACCAAGAATGTAAATGACTTGCATTGTCTTTTAAAAAACTCCGCGTTTGGAATGTTATAGCGATCAAGATTTAAGGTCTAGCAGTTTCAGAGCCTAATATCACTCCCTCCATTGGGGGGTATAAAAATCATAGGCATATCATTAAATCAATACAACCATCGCCATAGAATCTTGCATTAGTCGAGCACATAGCGAACTCTGTAATTTGTAATTTCGGAAATGTTACGAACCCAATGGTCATCGTTGGGTATAAAGCGCAATTTACGAAAGAGTAATTACATATAAATGTTAGCTGTAACGATAACACAATAACAATATAATATAAATCCCGCAGCAAATATTTTATTGCGGTCATAAATCAAAATGTCACGTGGACACAATGATCGCAAGGATTAATGCTTGTCAGCCATCAAGAGGAGAGCAATGTTGATGCAGTTCTTTCAAAAAATGAAAAACAATTTTTAACATTTATTTAACCAATAACGACGTATGTTATTATAAAGCAACAGCAACATTCCCTAACTAAGCTAACTAACTGAGGAACGAAATTTCAAATTACTGATGCAAAACGAAGGATAAGGGTGTGAAACAGAAGATTTTTTGAAAAAACCAATTTTAACATTTTTTTTGTTTTTTTTGTTTTTCTATCCCCTTTTCTTAAATTACAAATGTCAAAAAGGAAACAACACCGCAGAAGTGTGTTCAAAGCAAAATCATACATCACACTTGTATTTAGGAATTATGTGCTTCTAAGCGCAACATTTGACTGTTCATTAATGACTTAGCGCCTGTTTGCGCTAAATAAATGTAATAAAATGCGTGTAACCGTCTATAGCTGTTTGGCTTTTCTAGGGGTTAACAGTTATAATTGGTACATGCGTAAGGGTGTGTTATACAGTGCCATACGCACTTTACTTTTTAATATATTTTATCATTATGATAGACTTCAAACTGGGATTTGGATTTGGATTTTGTAATGTATACATGCTTGGGATAGAGCGGGCGGGTTCTTGTTGTTTGCTTTTTGCCAATTGGCAACCGTAACCAAGCATTTGCATGCATTTAGATGGTTGTGGATTGCACGCTGCTCCATACACGTGTCTTCAACAAAAGGAAGTATTGAAAATAGATTAGGAACCGGCAATGTTTGAGTAAAAGGAAATTGATGTTTTTCCATATATAATGAGTATGAACAGATAGCTTTTGTTGAAAGTAGCTTTTGTTGAATTGGTAATGTTGTAAGTCATACAAAAAAAATGTTGACTGAAAGTTTGTAAGAGAGTCTTACTTATTTGAAAAAAGAAAACAATCGCCCACACCTTAACGGCAAAGAAGGGGAAATATTTCACGAAATGTACGAATTAAAACTCCTCATATACAACGCTCGCTTTCTTTTCTATCTAACAAATGACAATGTTTCTCTTTTATCTTCTATTTGAATTTCTGATTAAGTGGAAGGAATATTTTCAATAATTCATAAATCAAACATGTGATATTTCTTCCTTACATGGTCTACACGTGAATTTTTTACCGAGACATCATTTCCAAAGATAACAAGTAAGAAAGTTACATTCGGTTGTAGTCGCCTCTTAGATACCTACCAGCTATGATTTTATCATACCGATAGTAATTTTATAACTGCCGTAGAGTTAGTCTACTGGACGGAGTCTGCATTTTCGTCTTTACTAAAAGGTGGACTATCTTCATGTGCATAAAATCTGAAGTAACATAATGTCTTTGAAAATTGTTATAACTCGTATTCTTTCAGTATTTGCACTGTGGTTGTGCATGAGACTTAGTAGCAATTCTTAGTTTTTTTGGTTTTACAAATTATAAATTTGGGTTTATGACACTCGGCCCTCTTACGTCTGGCTTTTAATAGATGATTACAATATACCCTCAAAAAGATAGCTAAGAATACAATTATAACACCAAGTACGCCCAAAGTTGTTACGGTATGATGATAAATAAAGCAAGACCACAATATGGCAGCCGCCTGTCGTAGAGTCATAATTATGGTAAACACAACTGGCCCAAATACCGAGATCGTGTAGAATATAAACAATTGGCCAATTGCCGAAATAATTGACAGTATAATTATATAAAAAATAAATTTCGGATGCCCTGAAGCAAATGCTAATGAGTCCATAAAACCTCCTTGAAATTTTAAAAATGCAGTGGTAAATAGTGTACAAAAAATATTAACGCCGCACATCATTTGCAGAGATGTCATGCCGTAACATTTGAACAGATCACTCAGCCAATTGGCTGTGAAACTATCGAAGACGAGGTGCATGGCTAGAAGAAACACACAGTTAAAATCGTTATTCCGCTAGCTTTGCTGCCAACAGCTGATCCAGTCATAAAAAAGATCCTCATAGAGTTTTGAACATGACAACTAAAGACCTTTATACAACAAACTTAGAATATTTCAGACTTGGATTTTTTTAGAAATTATGAGCAAAGAGCGAAAATCCGTAAATTTTTGCTTAAAGAAACAGAAGAGCTTTCAGTTTACGCTTTAATGTGGGCGAGTACGTTGGCCGATTCGACCCATTTTCAATAATAAGTTTCTAAGTTTGCAGACGATATCCTAATTTCGCGGACAACACCCATCCACACAAACGCACAAACGAAGAGCCATCGCAGGATCGATTTAGAATTTAATCCTTTTCAACAATATATGTATCTATTCTTTACAGGATCTCTTAACTTCTATGGGTACATAACGATACTCTCCACAATTTCTTATCTTACGGCCACTCTTTAAATATGTAGTCAAAATTTATTTGAAATACTTGAAATTCGGCGCGCGTTCAATTGGTATAAGTCCAGATTTATATCTTGAATTTACATTTATTGAACTATATCTATATACTTGGATAGAACGAGAATAAATTTCTTTCTGGTCATAATAGATAAATGAATGATGCTGTAAAACTAAAGCGGAACAAAATTGTCTGTTTACATCATTTTCAAAAAAAATATCATTGTAGTGCCAACGTAATAATTTCTCTTCGAACGATCTTCAAAATATTTCCACGCAAATCAGTTAAAGTATCGTAATTTTTCCAAGGCTCCTACGAGTAAATAGTTATTTAAGTGATAGTTTTCTTAGGTTGATTTATTTGTAGAGAATGTACCGTAACAGAGAGCTTCAATTGGGTATCGGATAAAATTTCTAAAGCTTTGATGACTACATGGGCTCTAGAGCTACTAATCAGTCAAGCGTGATGCATTCTTCCCAAAGGCTCTCTCCAGGAGATGTTAGATTTGTGTTTTTGAAAATGATAATGCAAAGACTATGGCTTACGTAGCTTTAAATCTAAAACATGGTACGTGCGGTAATTCACCTTACATTAGTGAAGGAAAGAACTTTGGAAACAAGTTCAGCTTATCGTTCGAAGAACTCCCTTAAGCAACTATGTACATTTTCTGCAAAAAAGACTGAATGACCCTTGAAAATGTGTCAGTGTTTGCTGAGTTAATGTCTCTTCAAGGGAGAAAAAATTGGTAAGTGTTCAGTTAAGTAAGGTTTTTAAGTAAATTTGTGTTTTATAAAAAATTCAACAGCAGCAGGTCAATTAAAGAAGTTTAGCATATACAGAAGGTTTACAGTACCCCCACAAGTCTGATTAATAATAGCTACAACAACACAACAGAAAACGGAAGATTTCTTCTATCTTTAATGCTATGTAACCGAGCTAATCAGCTTATGGTCATAAAGTATGAAAGCTTCCCATCACAATCTTGTTACTTAATTTCTCATCAACATTCTGCTATTTAGCTACCCTTCTCCAACTCTATTTGTGCTATCACTTAGCTACCCTTACCACTTGTGATGTCGTAGTAAATAATCAAAACCCCATGAAAATGTAGTTGTTAGTATTATCAAGGATAAGCTAACATTTTTCGGATGATAGAAATTGTTAAGAGTTTAATAAATGAAAACCAGTCAACGTACTAAGAAAACGAAATGGAAACAAACTAACGAAAACCGCCTTCGAGGACGTATGAAAGGAGTGGGACATTACTACACTTCTGCTATCGTTGTTGCTGTTGAATTCTTTTCGCAAATGAATACACATTTGCAGAGTTTTGAAACTGACTTTTAGAACGAGTTGGGCATAGTTTTCCTTCTCCCTCTGGGGAACAATCAATTCTCGTTGTGTAACGTAAATCAAACCTTTTTCACACATCACATTTCGTATGCTTTCCATTCGCTACTATCGTAAACGTATGGTGTGTTCGGTGCGCGCAAAACATCAACTTGCTTCATTAGACAAGCTTAGAGCAATGTTGCCCTTCGCTATAAGTTGCTCGCTAGTGAAATATGTATTTATTTGGTTTTCTTTACCATTTGGTTCTTGTGTTTTTGTTGTTGTTGTTACCAATATGCTATTTATTTTAGCAACATTAGTTTGCTTGTCATCCAATGGGCATATATTACATATAAATATATTGTCGTCGATGCGTATACCATATGCACTTGAGTGCTACCAAATAGCAAAGCATTTGCACGAAAGACGCTCCCAACAAATAAGAAAGCACGAATTTAAACACAGATGTGTCTAAGTGCAGTAATGTTTCCTATTTCTTTTCGCCTTCCCCCAGCACCATCTTTTAGTGCGAACATTAGTTTCAACGCAGAGCAAAGCAGCAAACAAACACCAACAAAATAAAATCCTTCAGAGTTTGCAAAATGAAATTAAAATTGTTTCAATAACGCCAAGAATGCCATTTCGCCTTCCTTAGTATATGTATTGAACTCATCAAGAACTGAAGAAAAGAAAACAAAAAAAATAAAAAACAAGAAACGCAACCATTACACTGCCAGTCAAGGAAGCTTTCGTGAACTTACAGCTGTTAGAAAATTGCTGATGACAAAATGTCATCCATAGGGTGGGATATGCGTGGGTGAGGAACTGTATATACAAATGAAAGAACATAAAAAAGAGGGAGAGCAATGTGACTGAATGCGTTGTTTTCATTCAACGTTAATGTTTACTACACTGAGTTAAAGTGTTAATGATACCTGACATGTACTGACAACAGTAATGGGGATGATATTGGAGTCATGGGTTACAAATTTTATGCTCTACGTTAAGTGTAAACGTAAAAATTTTTTTTAACAACTAACAATATTTACAACACACGATTGAAAAACTAAAAGTTGTAAAAATGAAAAGACATTGGATTTTATTAAATTAAGTTAATGAGAAAGTGTTCAGTGGCGTGGAAATGTATATTTATTAAAAAAAAAAAAAATTAGCAATAATTCCTTTCTTCTGCTTTTCGAGTAAGGTATCGTATATCACAGGTTCATCACATTTCGCTTAAGGCTGCTCAACTCAAGTGTATGCAATAGTTCTTAATGAGAATTTTATCAAAGGAAAGGAAATTTTGTTAAAGATTAGAGTACAGAGAGGAGCTTTATTCTTTAATATTATGTACGTCGTGTAATAAGTAAAACACAAAATAATAGTTAATGATTCAATTGAGGGATACATAGGAGATAGTTTTTACAAGGACCAGTCCTTGTTGTTCTCCATTATTTCTATGATTATTGTTTTAAAACGACTGGTAATTACATGAGCAGGTATTTTTAAAGTAAGTACAGGAAAATTTCAACATATCGTCGTATTGTCGGACATAGGCACGCTTTAAGACAAGAAATTGCCGGCTATTTGTATATTGTAAGGTTGGAGTTTTCTAGCCGAAATCTTTACAAGAGATTATTGCTTACAAGTTACCTGTTCACTACTCCAGAGAAATCGGAATAACTTATGCGATTATTTCTTATTCACAAAATATGTTTACTCTTCGCTCAGCTAGAACACGTATACGCACAAATCTTTGATGTTCATGAGGAAAAACATTTAATCATCACAGTTTTTAGACAAAAGCATATTCTTATTCGCTAATATTAGAACAATTTCGCAAGAGTTGTTCCCACCTTTGCCGCCAGGCCATTGCCACGAGCATAAAATAAAATACAATTCACGTATGTTAACCTAACAACGAGTTATCGCAAGGGAAACGTCTTAGTCACGATTTCAGTTCAATGTTTTATTAGCAACAACAAAATTAAACAAACTGTGATTTAACTGAACTTAGCGACCGCGTTCTTCAGAAAGCAAGACGCATCGTAATACGCACATGTTTTCGTTCATGACAGAAAAAGAACATCAAAAGAACAGTCGGACTTATCATGGAATTTGCGTAAAAGAAAAGCATTTCAGAATCCTGAACTCGCATTTGTGCTTGACATATCCAACATATCCAATCTTTTCAGACGCCAAAGATGGGTGATGTCCCAAACCCATTGTTAGTCAATCTTCACCTAGTCTAATAGTTATCCATCCAAATTTTGCTATTTAGATTAGCCCAAAGTCTCCTAGCACCGGCCAGTAAACAGGCTGGAAGAATTTCCAAAGTGTATGCTAAACTTGAAGCCATTAATTTCATCTCTGACGGTAGACAGACGGACGGACGGTAAAGTTCAAATTGATTAAGAATTTGGCGTTGATCAAAAATGTATACGCTGTTTAGCCCCCCTGAAATTTCCT